>JAHLJT010004263.1:0-69254 GCA_031308135.1 Acheta domesticus
TCCCTTCCGGATAGTTACATATAAAATGTGAAGTGCACGAGTAAAATATTCACATTAAATAATCTATTATTAAAAACAATGAGCGTATTCTTGTTGGTTATAGCGTGGTTTCAGTGGCGGTTAGATGCAAATAATAGACAATAAATTGATTATTTAACATTGTCAATTATCAATAATCTATTATCAATAACTATAGTTTTAGCCTCGTACGTTTAGTGGAATGTTTATCGTCGGGAGGTGGCGTACTCTTCCCCCATTGAATATGACATCCGGTTGTCGATGTGCACATTGATTTATCCGCGCAAACGGGACGCGCCTCGCCGGACAAGTACACCATACTGGTCTACCGACATGTGCTCTGTTGTAGTGCTTGAAGTGTGTTTATGTGTAGGGGATGGGGTAAGGAGTAGGAAGGAAAATAGCGAGCGTCCATGGCCCATTTTTTTAGGAAGTGCCCCGCATTCGCCTGGTAGTGATAGGATATCACGGTAAACTACCAATCAGGGCACCCGGACACTACAATTCTTCGTCAAAAAGCGGTTGAATTATATTTTAGTCTCGAAAATCTGCCACCGCCACGTTCGAACTGAGAATCTCCAAAGCAGGATTGTTTTGTTTGTTTGTTTTTTTGTTTCATCTTTGTTAACGCAACGCGTCTCTGTACCCGTTTTGGGCGTTGAGCGCCTGCCTTGACGTAATCCTCCGTTATTTTCATTGTCAAGCCTCGTCACGTGCTTTTATCCCTTCGGCCAGGGGGTCGGCGGCGATGGATCCCGGGGTCCTAGACGGTCACCCAACCAGGAACCCGCGAAGTCTCGAATTCGCTTAACCTCCGTGACTTCACGGAGGGTTAGTTAGTTAGTTAGAGCCTTATTTTACGTGGCGAGACTCGGGGCCATGAGGCCCGCTCTTCCGTCTGACCACGCAAATTTCACTACGCTCCTTCACCACCTAGAAAAGGACCACCGAGAGAAGGTATTATCTCGGGTGACGAAACAGGCGATTTGAATTTAGCTCAGAGGCGATCAATTTAGCTTGAGGATCTTTTACATGCAAGTAAATCTACTAACATGGGACAGACGGCTTTACTTCCCCTCCGAAGGAAGGCGTACGAAGGATTTTTTCGCCCTTAAAAATCGGCTTCGACAGCTTCGATTGGGTTTGAACCCGCGAACTTGGGTATGACAGTCCGGTACGCTACACCGTTTACACCATCGAATCAGAGGGTAGTTCAGAAATTCAGCTAGCGACGCTGTCCGCAACAATGCCACTCAAGTTAGATGCGGCGTGCAATTCGTGTTTGCTTATAATGCAATTGATGGCATACTACCAAACAGCTGGCCCCCTACAATTTCTCTTCAGACATTGGCTGAACTCTAGTTAGTTATTTAGGTAGTCTCGAAAATATACCACCACTGGATCGAAACTTAGAGCCTCCCAAGCGGAGGCAACGACTATGAAGCAACTGAAGTTGCATGCTAGTGCGTGCTATTCATTTCTACTCATAAATGCAAATGAAGGCCGTACGGCAATAAGGAAATAGTTTACCAGCCACAGCATGCCTCCCGCGGTTAGGAATTGTTAATATTTCGATTGATTGATTGATTCGTGTTTCCGGGCGCGTCAACTACTTTGGTCATTAGTGTTTTTCTCGGGAGGTGGCGATGATCTTTTCCCCGCTGGATGGCGAGATCTGGCGTCGACCTACCGCCGACTAGCGGGGTTTCCCCTCAACCAGGTATCTCCCACCAGCGGGGCACCGCCCCAGCCGGGACAAGCCATGTCTCCAAGACATGTCTCCGCCCAGCCGGGACAAGCTGTAAGCTCCCGACCGGTCTCCCGGCATGTGTGGTAGTGTAGTGCATGTTAGTGTAAGTGTGTGTGTAAGAGGAGAGGATAGGACAAGGAAGAGGAAGGAAAGATCGCGTGCGGTCCGTGGCCCGTTTGTTAGGGTACTGCTCCGGCATTCGCCTGGTGTTGATCGGAGAAACCACGGAAAACTACCGATCAGAGCAGCCGGCCGCTAGAATTCTCCTTCAGACAGCGCCTGAATTCGACCTAGCTGACAAGCTAGTGTCGAAAATCCTGCCACCGTCGGGACTCGAACCTAGGACCTCCCGGTCAGAGGGACTGCAGTGACATCAGGTTGATGCGCTGAGCCATCTCTCCTGGTTAATATTTCGATTTTGGTTGAAGTGTGTCTTGTCATGTTAGTACTCCAAGCCCTTCATAAATATAAACAATCCTTGTACAGTAAAGAGATCAGCCATACTTTCGCCAAAATCTGGATATTATCATTACCAATAGCTGGAGGCTTGCTGAAGGTGGTTCTCATCTTGTTTCTGCCTCAAGCCATTCGTTTTCGATTACTTGGAGATAAATAGGAAGCTTTGGCATGGCACGGCACGGCACGGAGTGCAGCAATCGACTGCATTTTGAGCTTCTGCGCAAGCGCAAACTGGAAAGCGAACTGGAAGTGAGATCGGAGCCCCTATTCCACGTAGGGGTACCATACGTCCTCTTTTCCATTTCCCCTTTTTGAAGTAAGAAAAGACTGTCCGGGTGGATTTATTTATTTATTTATTTACGTCAAAAACAGTTAAAAACTGCGTATGACGAGCTATGGGGAGAAGTGAATTTTGTGCACGTTTTCATAATTCTGTGGTCTCTATCCTAAACCATATTCTAGTCGAATTTTGAATACAGAAAAGAGAGTTTTTTTTCGAGTTTTGTTGACAAAATATTCGCTCCTATATAATAAAATATATTTTCAAAGGTAAATTAGCTATAAATTCCTGCCCTGAACCCTCATGTTCTTCATGAAAGAATAATACTTTTTGCCGCGATAATATGAAAAACGATAATTTGAATAACTATATTTCCCACTGAAATTCAGAAGACGTGCACAAATAATGAAGTTACATTTATGTCCAGAAGCAAAACAAGGGACCATCTCAGCATTTGCTCAAGGATCAGGGAAACTGGACGAAAAACCTGATCGAGATGGGGGCCATCAACCCAGAAACTGTGGTACAATACTTGTTACAGGTTCTTTAGAATTATACAGTCCAAATGATAAATAATTACATTAACTATCATTGTTAAAATTAATTCTACTTTCCTTTTTGATGCTCGGTATAGTCTCGAATTGTATAGAAACAGTTATGCAGCAGAAAAGATTTTACTTGGGATTTTACTTACTTTACTTTTAGAAGAAAGGACGAAATGTGAGAGAAACAAATAAGTATTTCCTCACAGAAATGAATCATGAAGACATCCATTCGACAGAAAACAGAAAAATGTATCCCCAGGAGGAAAAAAGTGTTGAAGGTGAAACAGTTAACTGGCTGACAATGAGATGTATCTGTATTGAGAAGGCTTAACCATTTGCTATCAGATATACGAAAACTAAACTACATTCTTACCAGAAGTGCCATTTGGAACGATTATATAAAAAAAACTCGAAGCAGATGTCCTTTAGAAAGTGTAGCTAATGTCTTAAAAGATCTTCTTAATAGAACATCAAGACCGATCTCCATGGCAAAACAGAAGGATGTAATAGGGCTTTTGAAGTCTGTTTTCTATTCATTCAAGAAGAAACTGACGTGAGTGATGACGACTATATAACTTACGCAGAATAGAGACAATGAACACATTTTATTTGCATTTCAGGTAATTTTAATTTCATGTTAAGTGTTGTTTAATTACAATAATACTGGTAACTTTTTCTAGTAAAAATATTTCATTCTGTCCGTATTTGTTTAATAACATAACTTCTTTAGAAACCATTCAGAATATTATGTCAGTACAATTAAGATTTTGTCAATACCTTTCAGTTGGAAGGGAGGGAAAGGGGGATTTTAAAAACATACCCTTTATTGTAAAAACGAATGAGTTTATTCGAAAATATTGTCGAAATTGTATAGCCTTTTTTATAGATAAGACACTTTAACTGTTCACACTGAAAATTTCGTTTCATGGAATTAGACAGCTTGACTTCTGACGCCTCATATTGATGTATTGGTTCATATAGATATTGCTGTCGATGGCTATAACGCTTCGCCCTGCTAAATCTCCTAATATGTTGAGGGTGAGAGAGGGTTATAACACGTATTTGTGTGTGCACAGAACTACCTACCTCATAGACAAAGAATGGATGTCTGATGCAATGAGCGGCGGTGACGACTGTGTGATGGGTTATGATCGAGCCCCCGCAAGCGTGATGCCGAAAATCTGCAGGCTGACGATGAAAGGAAACTGCCCTGCAAAAAGAAAAACAGATATGCATGTTGGTTTGTTGAAGAAATGAGTTGCAAAACCGTTCCAGTTTCGTGAGTTCGAGAGCGAGAAAAATGTTTGGTGTCATATACGTATGAATTCTTTGTTCGTGTCCATAGTATTCGATTTAGGCAATTTGGATTTAAAACTAGCAATTCTCAACGTACTTTCTGTCATAATTTGTGACGGGTTAATTAATAATTTATAGTAGTAATTTAGACTGTAGTGAAATATAAAACTAGTGATGCGGAACGGATTTTCTGGTACTATTTGTTATGTTTATTTACAAGATTATTAGATTATTATTTAATTACAATATTATAGCTCAAGACTTTTATACCAGAGTAGACTCAACCAGAAAACCCTTATTATCCTATAAGTAACAATATAAATGAAGAATGGGCAAATATTAGGAAATTATAACACAGGCAGCAGCAGAAGCAATAGGAGTAAGGAAAAAGAAATTTTCGAAAAGAGGGCTAAGGTTCTGGAATGATAATATCAAACAACTAATTGAAGAAAAAAAAAGAAGCATACTTAAAGACTCTCTCATCTCCTGGTGATATGAATCATAGAATGGAATATAAAAGAAAATCAGCTCTAGTTAAAAGAGAAGTCCGTAAACTAAAACAAGAAAGTTGGAAAAATATATGTTAGCGAAATTGAACACGACTTATTTGGAAATCAAAGTAAAGCATATAAAGTTATAAAATACTTAAATAATCAAGAAAGAGATACAGTTCCATTGAATATAATTTCTGAAAGTAAATGGTCTTTATTGATTACGTAAAGGCATTCGACAGCCTTAAAAGAAGATTATTATGGGAAACCCTGAAAAATATTGGACTCCCTTCTCATCTTATTACAGCAAATCAATCATTATACAGAAGTAATAAAATCAAGATCCGAATGCTAAGAAATGGAACAGAATCAGCTTGTATAAACCAGGGAGTAAGACAGGGATGCCCGCTCTCGCCAACGCTTTTTATATATATATATATATATATATATATATGGACGTTATCGTTAAAAAATGGTTGATGACTTTAAATGAGGTTTTTAGGATTAATAATGTCGAGACCACAACATTACTTTTTGCCGACGACCAGTTTATAATAGGAAAATCTGAACATGAAACTCAAATAGCAGTTCATAAGTCAAGTCAGATTGCAAATGAATATGGAATGAAAATCTCACCAAATAAAACAAAAGTGATGGCATTTAAGGGACTTGAACCTTTAAGAGCAAAAATAGTTATAGATGGCCAAATAATTGAACAAATTAGTGAATTTAAATATCTCGGATATCATTTTAATTATATTAAATCAAGAGATGAGGAAATAAAATTGAACAATTTCACATACTTCTGTGGAACATTACAACGAACTCTAAAGCATAATGTGCAAAAGGAAACTCTGCTTAGATTTTACAAAGTTATTGCCTTGCCATTACTGCTTTATGGAAGCGAGAGCTGGACATTAACATCAGATCAGCTGCGAAGAATTGAATCTGCAGAAATGAGATTTCTTCGTTTTGTGGCAGGATATTCACTTTTAGACCACAAAAGAAGTGTAGATATCCGAGAAGAATTAAACATTGAGCCAGCTGTAGAAATTATAAAGAAATATCGGGAAAAATGGAAAGATCATGTCCTGAGAATGCCACAACAAACGCTAAGTAAAATAATTCTTCATTATGCACCAAAAGGAAAAAGAAGTGTAGGAAGACCCTTAAAGAGATGGCATGAGCAATAAGACGGAACAGATCGAACGGTCTAATCCTTGTTGTTGATGATGATGATGATGTTTATTTATTAGTATTATAGTATAGTTGTTATTTTAATCAGCTTTTGAGAACAGAGTTGGATTTATTTCATACAATAAAACGTGTAATACTATCATAAAAATATAATCAATCATCACAAAGCAATACAGTCATCGCGGAACATTACAATTTGATCGTCAAAATACAGTACAAAAACAATTGATGGTGCAACCGAATGGCGCAGACTTTCTCGTACTACTTAGGTTACTAATTTCTTTGGTAAAGCCTAGCTTTGTCTTGCCCCCTCCTCTTACCAACTGCCATCCATCGCCTCCCAAAGTACTTTTTTCTCAATTTTTCGGTTTCCTATCGTAGAATCGAAATATTACGTCAAGAAAATTATAGAAGAGTAAAATTTCGACCTATATGGAAATTTTCGTCGAAAAAATTGGAATTATGTCCCGTTTGGGTGGGTGATACCGCGATGAAGAAAACTCCTGCAAGTGGAAGATCGACGCCAGATGTCATGGTCTAGCCGCCTCCTCGGATAAAACATTCACTACACTTACAGGGATAATGACTATATTTGTTGACGCGCTTATCTAAGCATGTCTAAGTAACAGGTTTATCCAACCCCCCTCCTCTAACCTATTAAACCAGAACACTAAATATTTATTTCATCAACTTCTGTTTTTATTTCTTTCTATCGAAAATTCTCACACTTCCTCCTTCTCCCGCTTTCACTGAATCCTATGACTTAACATTTTTAAACATTCAATTCAACTTTGTTTTTCATAAAAATCTTTAGAGACTCTCTATTATCTAATCCATTCCTATTCTATTTTTCGTTAAGAGCAAAATATTTCTGTGTAGTCCAGCGTCTGAACGTTCATTCCTTGCCTTAATATTTCATTTGTTACATAATATTATAATACTACAAAAGGAGAAGAAGAGAAGAAATTAAGAGGAGGAGTAAAAAGGAATACTGTCGTTGAGAAGAGCAGAACTTAAAAAGAGAAGAAGAGAACAAGAAAAGAAAAAATGAACTTGATAAGTGAAAGTAGGAGCAGAGTAAAGAAAAATCAGTAGAAAAGGTTAAGGGAATAAAAGAGAAGTGCAGATGAAGTTAGAAAGGAAGAGCAACAGAAAAAGAAGAAGAGAGAACTAGATATGAAGATGAGGAGAAAGAGAGATCAGAAGCCCCTAAGAGAAGCAAAAGAGAATGGAAGAACAGAAGAAGTTAAGAGAAGAAGAAAAGAGCAGAACAGTGTTGAAGGGAGAAGAAGAGAAGAGAGGGAGAAGCTTACAAGAGAAGTATAAGTGAAGAACAGACGTCAAGAAGAAGAGAAGAAAGGGATAGAAAAGAAGAGAAGCAGAAAAATAGATGAGCAGAAGTGTTAAAAGAGAAAGAGAAAGAGAAGTTAAGAAAAGGAGGGAAGTGCAGAAGTTACGAGGAGGAGAAAAAACTGGAGGTGAGAGCAAAGGAAATTTTGAAAGGAGAAGAAGCTTCGAAAGGCCATCGAGCAGCGCATGGCCTCCCACGCACCCTTCAATGTCGGCGAGGCGCCAATGCTGAGTTGGTGCGCTCGACCGACGGCGTCTTCGCGCGAAGGCAGAGGCAGATCGCGCACGACGACATCTTCGACATCTTTCGGCGGCCGCCCCGGCGCCGCCCACACCCCCGCGCTGGCACCTGCAACACACACACACACGCTCCATAAACACAACCAAAGGTTTACCGTAAAGGCGGCTCCACACATTCGCTATTCGGCGAACAGCGAGCAACCACTCACCGAATCCCGGGTAGTGTGGATGGGTCGCTTGCTATTTGCCGAGAGACGAACATTCGGCGCTCGCCCTAACCGCCGAGTGTCGGTCTTTTAAGGCGGCTCCACACATTGGCTATTCGGCGAACAGCGAGCAACCGCTCGCCGAATCCCGAGTAGTGTGGATGGGTCGCTTGCTACTTGCCGAGAGACGAACATTCGGCGCTCGCCCTAACCGCCGAGTGTCGGTCTTTTAAGGCGGCTCCACACATTCGCTATTCGGCGAACAGCAAGCAACCGCTCGCCGAATCCCGAGTAGTGTGGATGAGTCGCTTGCTATTTGCCGAATGATGAACATTCGGCGCTCGCTCTCTCCATCGCGTGTCGGTCTTTTGGACACATCAATGGGGGCGAACATTCGCCGAATAAATCAGCTGGTCGGGATCGGGCGAGCATTAGCTCGCTGTTCGGCGAATGCCGAATATGTGGAGCCACTGCCGAATGCCGAATATGTGAAGACAGCCGCTGTCTCGAAGACAATTCTAGCAGCCGCCTTCTCTGATCGGTAATTTTCCGTTGTTTCTTCGATCAATTCCTAGTGAATACCGAAGCAGTACCCTAACAACGGGCCACGGACCGAACGCGATCTTTCCTTCCACTCCCTTGCCCTATCCTCAGCCGTTAATTACCTCTCGCATAACACGTACAAGCACTACACTACCTTACTTGTCGGCAGACCAGGAGCTTAGAGCTGTTTGGGGCGTTGCCCCGCTGGTGGAGATATCTAGTTGGGGAAATCGCCACAAGCCGACATAGGCCGGCACCGTATCTCGCCACTCAGCGAAGGAAGATCACCGCCACCTGCCGCCTTAAAATATACAGTACACTTACAGGACTAATGATCCTAGCATTTGTTGTCCCTGCAATCACTAATCAATCATTTACCGCACGTTTCCCGAATGTAATTTTCCCGAACACTGGCTTAGGAGGCTCAAGGCATCAACTGATGACAATGTAGTGCCTTTGATCGAGAGGTCCGGGATTCAAGTCCCGACATTTACTATATTGTTCTACACTAGATAGTGAGCTAGATCTCATTCTGACCCTGTCTGGAGAATTGTAGTGGCAGACTGCTCTGATCGGTAGTTTTTCGTGATTTTTCTGATCAACATCAGGCGAATTGCGAGACAGAACATTTTACTTTTCAGATTGTTTCGTTTGCATGTATTTTTATCACAAGCAAAATCAAAGAAGTTGAAAGTTGTTTTTTTGTTGATTTTTTCCTATTACTTGTAGTCTTATTTTTCTTCCCTGAAAAGCTGAAACAGACGAAGAAATCAGGCATCTTCTTGAGTTATTGGAAACGGCTTGGGGAAAACCAATTGATGCTTTTCTCATTTTTAAGGAGAGTAGACTGTTTCATTTCATTAATTTTTCTATTTTAATGACAATTTTCTAGTTAATGTTTTTCTTTGTGATATTTTGTTTTATAATGTTTTCTGAAGCAATGTTTTATTCTTATTCTGTACCTAAAACTAGCCACATTTCTGTGACTTATAACATGTATTTACATTCAAAAATGTAATGAATAGTTGTGAGTTTTTATGCTTCTCTTTATAATAATAATAATAGAAGTTTTGAGGGTGCAAAATACTGTCTTCTCGAGGCGGCATGCAGTGCTCCTATGCGTCCGCTTTGTGAGTAAACAAGGCGCGCCCCACTGGAAGGTTAGTAGCTTCACTGTGCGCACGTTTTGTTGAGCACTCCTTTTGCTTGTAGTTCATTTACCGTTGAAATTGATTTTCTATAACTCGGGAACAAACATTTTTCAAATATTTTATTTTTCCTAAAATAATTATTTTCTAAATTCATTTTTTCGTTTGTTTTTTTTTAAATTTTGGACCCTCAAGAAAATGTGCGCAAGTAAATCTTTCCCCAAACGTCATATACAGTTTTTACTGTTTTTGACAAATAAATAAATAATCAGGAGCTTCAGAACTGACATTCATCAACTGATCTGGCTAATGTCTATCGATCTTGCTAATATCGCGAGCCTTGAGTTTTAAATAGATATTTTGATTTCTGAGAGTACTTTAAGCAAAGCCTCAAACATTTTCAAAGTTTTCTCAAAACGGCACCAATATTTTTCTTGAATAGTATTGGCACCATCGTTTTCTTGAATTCACAAGAAGGCATCAAAATGGCCTCAGGTTTGCTTTTCGTTGAATATTCCGATTTTTGGACAGTTGCAAAAGTTAAAAAACGTTTTTCGATATCTACAATTACAATATTAAAGATATTTTCTTTCTGAAACTGAGTTCTTCAAAAGTAGAAATTTAAATGAAGTCATGAAGAATTTTTAAAAACGTGCCATATTTTTTGGTAATTTTGAATGAAATAAAGGCAAATTTTTTTAAAAAATCTCTTTCAATACACTCCAATTTACTATTTAATTTTATTCTCGGAGAGTGTAAAAGAACGCTTATGAAAATGGCGCAGATCTGATATACATTCAACTCTCAAAATTTTCAAACATTGCAAAAGTTATAAATAATGCGAGAATGTATGTGCTGTTGTAGCACGACTGTGGTTTTGTTTTTTGTTTTTTTTGGTCCCGCTTTCAATTGAGACAGAGACATGAGGTTACCATCTCATTGGGAGAGGGTTTTAGTTGCGAGAGAACACAAAAAATATCGACTTCATTAAAATAACTGGCCTGAATTGCTTGGGGTTCCGGACGTGTCAACTGAAATTGTCAGTGTCGCGTGAGTTGTGCGTGTTATCTTCTGGGGTGGGCCATTTTCCTGCCCCCGCTGGAACGGGAGATCCAGTTCTACCTACACGTCGGCTAGCATGGTTTCCCGCTCCAGGTCTCTCCCAGCGGGGGCCTCACTCCAACAAAAACACGTTCCAAAACACGCGAACGGTTTCCCTCATGCGAGACAGTGTAGTGATAAGTCACTTAGAGCTTTTAAGAGGGAGAAGTGGAACTAGGATGAGGAAAGAAAATGTCTCTCGGGGCCAGTGGCCCGTTGGTTAGGTGCTGCTCGGAGGTAATGATCGGACAAACCACGGAAAAACTATCCATCAGAGATGTCGACGCTGGAATTCTCCAGACAGTTGGCTGAATTCGGACGTTGCGACTTCGGTTTCTGCCGGCTAGAGTTGAAAATCCTCCTGCTCGGGACTCGAAACCCTGACCTAAGTGGAGGATCCAGGGGGTCCATAGGGGCCATGGCCCCCTCCAAAATGGCCTAGAGTTTTCATTTATCTTCTTTCATTTGGCAAAAATTGATTTAAATATTTCTTTATGTTCGAAATACGTAATTATTTTAAAAAATAATATTGTATTGAATCAATAACATCTACTGCACACAAATTATATACAATAATAATAACAAATACGTTTATTATTTAACAAAAATCTACGATGCACCCTCCTGCTCCCAAATTGATTTGCTGAATCTTCCCTGGGGACCTCCCTGTAATAATCGCTTCATTAGCAACCGTTGTTGCCCTGAGACAACTGTGCAGGTTGATCTCAGTCTGTTGAAGTAACGCTCCATCTTTTTGGAATTCATCTATTTCCCTATCCACTATTTTAATCACGATAAAACTACTCTTAACCGGGGAAATGTTTATGTCGCGAATCTTATCCGACTTCGTCACGCTCTTCTTCTTCTTATCAAAACAAAGCAATACGAAAGACCAGTATTTGATGTTAAGAGTATTGTGTTATAAAACAGATTGTATGCCCTATGTAAACATAGCAGTTGCTGAATCGCCCAGGTTAATTTCCTGTGAGGACGAATAACTACTTCGTTACCGTTCCAAACTTAAATGATCAGTAATTCGAGTTTTTGTTTCCTCCGTTATCATTGATGGGCATGTCGCTTTTCCCTCTGATAAGAGAAATTCCATTTCAGAAGATGATAGCCAAGGTTCGTAAGTCATTCGGTCATTCAACTTAGTCAGCTGACAAGTAACTAAATCCGAGAAATGCGATTAAGAATCGATGCTAGGCCAACAGACAAAGACGAGAAGCGAAGTGTCTGATTACCCATTCAAGGTAAATACTCTGGCAAACAAGAACATCTTGTATACACTTATCATTCCCTACTGTTCCCAGAAACACTCTACCGTTCCGCTGCAAACGTACAGGGGCTCCAGAAGGGGGGGCAGCTTCTTATTTAACTTTATTATTGAGCAAAGAGGTAGACCAGTATATTCAGTGGCATAGAATATCAAGTAATTAGTAATATCACATACAGTTGCATATTTTACAGGCTCTGTGCAGGTGGGGAGAGAGGCAGGCATTGAGAAGAGTCGAACCAGCAAAAATGTAATAGAAATGATCAAGAAGATCTCATCCTAAAAGATTGCGATATAATGAACGTTTCATTGAGGAATTTTGCCTCAAATTGTAGTTTTGAATGTCCTAGAACGCTTCGTTTAGGAGTTATTTAACGATATAATTTTTTTAAATCCTGACGTGCGTTGCGGTTGCATTTTACGTGGATATTAGGCTGAATTTTTTAGACAAACCTTCATATTTTTAAGGTCAACGTGGAATTCGATACGTCTCTGTGAATTTCTCTTTCTTTAGAGACCTCATTTATAAATATTTGTTGCGTGTGAGAGCTTCAAAGGGAAGGTATACTACTGAAATAATATCGGAGGAGATATTTATGACACGAGTGGTAAAGGTGATATTTTATTTTGCGAGTAGGAATAGTTGCGACTCGAGGCCAAAAGGACTAGTGGCGCAATCCTCTGAGCAAAATAAAATCACACTCAGCACGTGTGTCATGCACTATTTTTAGACTGCCTTACCGGCATTCAGTTTATTTTTATTCAAGTTCCCAAATCAATCACATGTTATGGCCAGCAGTGGCTGATACGGTCACACGTAAGTCTTTTGTTTTCTTTGTTGTATTCACATATTCATCTGGACAATTAAGTAACATATCACTTTTATCACTAGTGTTAATAGTTAAACTTTTAAGACGATATGCAAGCCATGAAAGAACCGCTTTTAATAGTGACTATAAAAACATTATTTCTTCTAATTTACATTAATTTAACACTAAAAGTTATTTCAGTTGTATGGAGAGATTAATTCTCTTTATGTTTTGGCAGGGTAAACTTTGAACAAAGTAGCTCCCATGAGGTTACGGTTGCAGGCAGGACCTTGTGGTACGCCTCCAGTAAGGCAATGCTTTGTTTCTCGCACACTTATGGATAGAGGTGGGGGGGAGTGAAGTCGTGCTCTCTTGTCGAGAATAAAAGATCATAATTTTCTTATTTATTTCTAAGGTTTTTATTAACAGCCGGTTACCTTTTAGATCCTGATGAGAAGCATATTCGAACAAACATTACACACCAACACATTTGCGGGCTCCTTTGATCTAGGTCACAGAACGCGAGCCCTCCTCGGCAATAAATTCATGAGAGCTAAATAAACAACCATGTCCAAGGCCCTACTCAAACACGCGACGCTTCAGACAAACCCGTGACTCGGTACAACGGGCTTCACTTAGCCACCTCGGCCGTCCAGGTCGGCAATAATTTTTCTTTGATCCTCAATTATTTTTAAGTGAGTAACTCAAGAAGCTGCACCTAATCCTGATCATTGTGCAACAAAGAAAAACCTAAGTGGTTATTCTCACAGGAGAACAAAGACAAATCTGTTTTCCGAATTTTTTTTCCGCGAGAAACTTCTGTTTGCGCACCGCCGGAATCACAAGTAAAGCGTACCGGTTAAGGTGCATCATCTGATGTCAGTGTAGTGCCTCTGACCGGGAGGTGTTAGGATTCGAGTCCCGACCGTGGTAGGATTTTTGACTCTAGCTAGATTGCTATGTTGCATTAAGCGCTGTCTGGAGCAGAATTCTAGCGGTCGGCTGCTCTGATCGGTAGTTTCCCGTGGTTTCTTCGATCAGCATCAGCATTTCCCGTTTGTTAGCAGTACCCTAACAAACGGGGCACGGACCGCTCGCAATTTTTCCTTCCTCTTCCTTGTCCAGTTCTCATCTCTTACGCACATTTACATGCACTACACTACCACATATGTCAGAAGCTTAGAGCGTGTGCCGATTGGATGGCTCCTCACTGATAGGAGGTAGCTTGTTGGGGAAAACCCGCGAGCCGACGGATAGATCAGCACCGGTGTCCCCACACCTGGGGAAGAACATCGCCACCTCCAGCGATCAGAATTTGCACTACAATTATGGGAATAACGACCACAGTTGTTGAAAGGTCCGGAAACACGAAATAATCAAACGAGGGGGTCTTAAACTGATGTGTTGTCAAAAATACAAAACCTCAAACGCTTCGTAGAATTGTTTCCCTGACCCGGTCGTTTTTCAGTAAGTGTTGTGTTTTAAGTGTTGTAACGGTAGTCAGATTATACTTCTACTTTTAGCAGTAAATTACTCCAAACCAACAATCATCTCCATAGATATGGTGAAAACTCGCGAAAACAAAATTTTACCTGAGAATGAACAATTTTGACAATCTTTGATTTTTTTTAACTTATCTAATTTGAATAAACAAGTAATTCTACTTATTTCATAGTGATAAATTACCCCAAATCAAATTGTGAATCGTAGGGATTGACTATTTGACTTCCATGGTTAGTGCTTATGATTTTATAAAATTTACGCAATGTCCTTAATACGCATTCGTCCATTATTCTGCAACCAGAAAGTGTTTCACTTATCATATTATATCAATGTGTAAATAATGATTTGAGAATCCAATGATACACCTATCTCATTTCAGAAAAATTGATTTATCAGTTTATTCAGAAAGAGGAATTAAAGGGTTACTTAACATAGAGATGATAATATTTGGCGAATACCACTGGGAAATTTCCTTGGTTGGTGCTGCTTTATGTCATGTCACGTCATTGTTGCCTGAGCATTATCTGTGTGTGTCAAAAAGAACAGTGAATTGCTGCCTAACTCCCTGAACTGCCTAACTCCCTTCCTTTTTCACTACAGTCTTTGGAGCTGAGGCAATTGCTGGGCTTGAGGAAATGATAATGGAATGTTTTACTTTCCCGTATACGTACGTATACACGGAGTGATATACGTAGTATAGGGAAAGTTATGTAATGCTGCGCGAAAAAATGGCCAATTTTCGGCGGAAAAAAATTAATTGCCGGGCCGTGAAAACGAATAAGTGGATAAAACCAGTTGCTAAATTAAGAAAAAAAATCCCCTAACACGTGGTGTAGCCAGAAACCCTGTTTTGTTGGTCCTTGATACCGAAAAACCAATTGACGGCATCCGTCCGTCTGTCCGTCTGTCCGTCTGTCCGTCTGTGAACAACGCTAGCGCCTAAACCATACGTACGATTTCTTCAAAATGGATATTCCCCAGTCGATCTGATTCTAGTCGAAGCTTTGAGATTTTGAAAAAGATTCTTCAAAATTTGGGGGTACTTTATATGAAGCCCCCGGGGATTTTCAAAATTTTCTCAAAAACGGCTCCAAATTTTTTCTTTAAATTTCTTGTATGAATAGAGTAAAATACACTTTTTAACATGGCATAGGTCCGATTTTCACGTACAGCTCTGAATTTTCGAAAATTGTGAAAGTTTGAATTTTTTTCGGCGTCTTTCTCCAACTACAAAATTGAAGATAGAGATTTTTTCTTCAAATAAAATTTGTTCTGCATATTGAGTTCTTTCATAAAGGTCATGTAAATGTTTTTCAAAATTTTAGTAGTTTTCGTGCAATATTGCGTGCAATATGTGCAATTTTAAAAAATTACAAAAACAAGATTTTCTCAAAAACGGCTCCAAATTTTTTCTTTAAACTTTTGGTAGGGATAGTGGTAAATGTACTCTATCAATGACATAAAAGCCATATTGGTCTATCGGTTGGTTTTTTCAAAAATTACAAAAATGTAAATTTTTTTACTTGTCTCTCACGTCGTTAATATTTACATTATCGGCGATTTTTTCACATTATTATATTTACGAGTATATATGCTTTAAATAATGTCAAGTAAAGTTTCTCGAAAACACTACCGTTTTCTGTGAAAAGTAGCTCAAATTTCGGCATTTTCAGAAATGCTCAAACGTCATTTTCTCGTATATGGCTGCAATTTTTTTCTTGAAACTTTTGTAACGGATAGTGCTAATTACACTCGTTAGTATAGCGTGACGTTTATTTTGAGTTTTTTTTGTTTTTTTCAAAAATTATTTAAATGTAATTTTTTGAAAGATCTCTCACATCTTTAATATGCACATTATCCGCAATTTGTAAAGATGATTATATTTGTGAGTGTAAGTGCTTCAAATAACTTCAAATAAAGTTTTTTGAAAACTCAAAAATTTTCTGTGAAAATGAGCTTCAAATTTCGCATTTTTAGTAGTGCTTAAACGCCATTTTCTCTTAAACGGCACATAATTTTTAAAAGAAAAGTGCTTCAAATAACTTCAAATAAAGTATTTTGAAAACTCTAAAAATTTTCTGTGAAAATGAGCTTCAAATTTCGCATTTTTAGTAGTGCTAAAACGCCATTTTCTCTTAAACGGCACATAATTTTTAAAAGAAAATTGCCATTTACGGCTAGGTTTTTGTGTTCTTTAATATTCTAAAATTAATGTTTCTGTTCTACCAATAGGAAACCGAAAAATTAAGAAAATGACAAAAAAATGTACTTTTGGCGATGATAGATGGTAGCTGGCAAGAAAGAGTATGTGGCAATTCCGAATAGCTAGCGAAGACCCAGGAAAATAGAAAACTAATACGGGAAAGTCTGTGCCATTCTGTGTCTGTTTTTTGACAAATAAATAAATAAAATAAATACGGTCATGCTTATTTTTTTCAAAATACGAGTAGTTTTTCTTTAATTTTGTGACAAACGTAATAGGCCGCTGTAAATTTACTGCGCTTCGGACAGCTGGATGCGTCGTAAATTAGAATGTGCAATTTTGTATATTATTTCTTTTTTCGTTTCTTACATTCGAACTTTGTTATAGACTTACACATTAATATTTTAGAAATTGTTTATTTTGAAATATTTGAAATAAGTAAAAAGAATTAATAGCTCTCAGAATAGCGACAATGCAGGGTCTGCAACAATGGAATTCACTTTGCGCTCGCGAATATCTGTGAATTAGTGTCATTGTTGTGACCTAATGGAGCTGTATGAAAAGGAGTTATAATTGTCTAATTTATGTTGATATTTGCAGGCAAATATTTAGTTTTGCACCAAATGCGTACCATTTGTAGTGAGTAGAGAATTTGTTGCACGGTTTTAAAATACTCTTCTCTAATCATGGCCCAATGGAAGGCATTTCTATATTTCCAGGGTATCAGGCTTCTTTTTCCAATACAGGGTTACAAAACTTTTGCATTCTATTTTTGTGAAGTTGTAGAATTCACATAGTTCTGACAACACTGCAATGGAAATAGTGAGTTCCAAGCGAAGATGTTAGTAGCGCATAAAGTGCAATATTACAGTACTACTTAGCTGTTTCCTCTAATACGGGAAAGTAAGTGCTGTTGTAGCACCACTAGTTTAATAGTAATGTTAAAATAAAGAAATTAAGAAATAAAAGAAATTAATTAATTCAAAGAAAAACTTAAAATGAGATTACGGAATAATTCTTAATTATCCATAATTATTTTTCGTCCCGTTCAGAAAGAAATAGTTATATTTTATTAATTTTCAAATGTATAAACAACAGAAGAAAACAAAAAATAGAAGAGTACATAATCAGTGGCGTCGCCAATTGTATTTTCTTCTCTTAACTTATTATCTTAAATGTTCTAAATTGACATTAAATGAACATAAACCAATGACTAATACTATAGTGTTATTTCAACCGAGGGAAGAAAGGAAAAGAGAGAGGAGAAAAATGGAGAGGGGGATTGGAGTAAAAGAACGAGGGCAAAAAGAGAAGGGCAAAAAAGTGTTGAGAGGGAAAGAAGAAAGAGAGAACGAGATGAAAAGAAGAGAGAATACAAAATGGAGAGAGACGGAAAGAGAAGAGAGGGAAACGAGAAGGAGGGAAACGAGAAGAGGGAAACGAAGAAGAGGGAAACGGGAGAGATGGAAAGGAGAGAGAGAGGGCACTGGATAAAAATAAAAAAGGGTAAAGAGAAGAAAACATAAAAGAACACAAGAAAAAAAACACAGAAAGACTCAGAAAAGAGCACAGAGAAGCACACAGAGAAGCACACAGAGAAGCACACAGAGAAGCACACAGAGAAGCACACAGAGAAGCACACAGAGAAGCACACAGAGAAGCACACAGAGAAGCACACAGAGAAGCACACAGAGAAGCACACAGAGAAGCACACCAGAGAAGCACACAGAGAAGCACACAGAGAAGCACACAGAGAAGCACACAGAGAAGAACACAGAGAAGAACACGAGAAGAACACAGAGAAGAACACAGAGAAGAACACAGAGAAGAACAGAGAAGAACACAGAGAAGAACACAGAGAAGAACACAGAGAAGGAACACAGAGAAGAACACAGAGAAGAACACAGAGAAGCACACAGAGAAGCACACAGAGAAGAACACAGAGAAGAACACAGAGAAGAACACAGAGAAGCACACAGAGAAGGACACAGAGAAGAACACAGAGAAGCACACAGAGAAGGACACAGAGAAGAACACAGAGAAGCACACAGAGAAGCACACAGAAGAAAACGGAAGAGAAATGGAGAGAGAGGGGAAATGAGAGGGAAAACAGAGAGTAGGGGGAAAGGAGACACAGAGGGGAAGAAGAGAGGCAGAAGGAAAAGAGAGAGGAGGAAAAATACAGAGAGGGAGACAGAGTGGGGAAAGGAGGGTGGAGAGGAATATTTCGTCAATTATTTCTTCTGCGGCAGCAACGCGCGGGGTAGTAATGTATAATTCTACCGCACAAGCGCTGCCTGCCTCATACGTTCACGCGCTTTGAGGGACGGGTGATGGAAGATATGGATGACACGTGAAGACAGGAGGGGCACATGTTGGGCTCGATTTATGTTTATCAGTATTATACCAAAGGAGATCTTTTTGTACCTTGTACGTTTTTGACATTTAGTTCTTCTGTTAACCCCTTCTCTATAGCATGTGTTGTCAACAACGACCAGTAACTGGAAATCTATGTAATATGTAATTGAAAGAATAAAGAAAGAAGTAATATTCCACGATAAAATGAAAGTGACAATTTTATTTTTTGTATTCAATTTAATGTATGTATTAATTTTACCGTCAAAAACTAGTTCAAAATGCTGTCTGACGTACTAAGGGGGTTTACCCGAGAACAATACCAGGATAATTTACTTGTGCACATGACTGGTCTTATAATGCAGTAACGCACAGTTTAAAGGGGTGACCATTAGAATTTAGGGTAGAAAATGAGGCTATTTTCATTTTAAAACAATGATTTACCAAATGCCTCTCGGGCGGCTCGTGGGCAGCTGCTAGCTTTCCGAGTCATGGGTCTGATTCCCGGCCGGAGTTAAAATAGAACCGTGGCTTTCTGTTGCAATTGCCTCAAATTCTGTAGCTCTGTGATGAAATAAAAGCTTAAGAATTCCAAACAGGCCAGGCAGACCAAGTATGCTAGAGATGATGAAAGGAATACGTCATGATCGCTACAAGTCTCCATTACCCAGGCGTGGATAATAAATAAAAACAGGCCCCAGGTCTGCGAAAAGCTCTTCTGGTCAAAAGTCGGATTAATCCGGCAATAAAATGCCAGATACATATATACATTTACAAGGGAGTTTTAGCGCCAGGAGTAAGGAGACATCCTTAAACTCTATTGATCACGTGACTAACGACTTTATACAGTCGCAATGAATAACGTTCAGAGGGAGTTTTAGCAACAGCGTCATTGCGTTATGCATTATGACAAAGGAAGCATGTCAAACGTTGAACAAAGAAGTTGCATAAAACATCAAAGAGTAGGCTAGTGGTTGACATTTCAATCACAATGCGAGTATAACAAATCTACACTGTGCACGGAGTTTTAGATTTTGTGGCCCTCTGTGATGAGTATGGAGTCTGGAATTTTGAATAGGCTTTCCTTGAGAATGTAGGACGTATCTTACAACAGCTTTCGTTACGGAGCATAAGACATAACCTAAACCGAAGTTATGATTTAAACTTCTTTTTCGCGAATTTCTTTCCCGTCACCTCTGCAGTATTTCCCCATTAATTCTTGCCAGCGTTGTAGAGTAGGTAAGGAATAATTTTAACTGTCTCACATACGAGAATCGGTTTATCAGAGTTGGAAAAATGCAACCTTTCCGGTTTTTAGACAGCCATTTTGCCGCTTGCATTTTGCCGTAGAGCCTCCTACAGGCATGCAATATTTATGAAGGTATAAGATCATACCTTAAGCATAAGGTAAGACGTTATGACTTCAAGGTCCGTCACGTGACTGTTAGTGCATAACACCGCTACCTTACGCGTGGCGTTAAAACTCCCTATTTACAAAAATCGGAATGCTTGCACGGGTTCAGCTAGTATGAATTACTTAAGGAGCAGGATACGGAAATATTTCAGAAAACTAAAATATTTAAAGAATCTTGTATATTTTTATTGCTGACGTACACTTTCCTGATATTACAGAAAATGATGAAATACTAGAAGCACTAAATCAGCGATCAAAAACTATTGTAGAAGAAATATACTGTAGGTATAAGTTCGTGCAATATTCTTCAGCATATTAAAGTTCAAGAGATGACTCACTCTGAGTGATACACAAGATAACTGCGATCTTGTACAGAATACTCATTTTAACACCGCGAAAAATCAATATCGCGTTTTTGAAAGCATATTTATCTCCGATAAGACACGGAACTCACCAGTAGCGATGCACAAAAAAACTGCGATCTTGAACACATCCATTTTGACTGAGCAAAAATCCAATTGGAGCTGGCATTTATACTGATCGTGTTATGTAAATTATATCCCTCTTCTATCTCTGATAAGACATGGACGTCACTAATATTGGTACCTGGAGAGGTGGCTCACGACATCAACTGATGTCATTGTAGTGCCTCTAACTGGGAGATCCTACGGTTCGAGTCCCGACCGTGGCAGAATTTTCGACACCAACTTGTCAATTAGGTCAAATTCAGTCGCTATTTGGAGGAATAATTCTAGCTGAATATTCGAGCAGTACCCTTTTAGGGTATGGGTCACGGAACACTCGCGATCTTTCCTTCCCCTTTCTTGTTCTATTCTCACCCCTTACTTACACGCACACAAATGTGCCCTACATCACTACACACGCCGGCGACAGGTCGGGAGCTTAGAGCTTTTTCTGGCGGGGGCGGTGACCCGCTGGTGGGAGATATCTAATTGGGGAAAACCAAGGTAGCTGCTAGGCGGGTCTCGCCATCCAGCGTTGAAGGATACCGCCACCTCCCGATGGGCAATGCACTACACTTACGAGACTAATGATCTTAGCAATTTACCAGCTTGGAATCACTAAGAATCAGTCAATCTATTAAATAGTATTGGTTGCACCCTACGCAGTGTGGGGCGGGGTGAAGAAAGGAGGGGAGGGTCGAGATGGGACAGGGCACGGAGGGGCGGGAGGGAACGGAAAGAGGCGGCGAAGGGGTGAAGCAGAACAGGACGGAGGAGAATGGAGGTGGAACATTTACACCACACTTAATCGAATTCATTCACGTTCCTACTCAACAGCTGCTGAGGTCCCAGGCCATCAAGTGATGTCACTACAGGCCCATTGCCCAGCAGACCCTAGGGATTGAGTCCCGGCGGTGGCAGGATTTTCGACAGATTTTCGATGGAGCTTAGAGATTATTCCACCTGGGAGAGTGACCAGTTATTAGGAGATACCTGGATAAGGAAACTCCAGCAAGCCGGAGTGTGGGGTCGACGCTGGATCTCGCCATCCAGCGGTTAAAGAACACCGCCATCATTCGCGATAAAACACGAACTACACTCACGGGACAAATGACCATAGACGTTGACACTTTTAATTCGGTAAATTTCTAAGTTCCTGGATCAATTTGTTCCACGCAAATCTTTTTTTTTTACCGGAACCGCCACACAAAATGTAAGAGTGTACATTTTAATGGAGTGTGACCGATGATACTGTATATTGCAAATTTAATTCTTTTGAGGTAGTTTCCATGACTAAAACTCTCCCTAATCTCTAATTAAAAGTAAAATATGCACTACAAAACTCCGCGACGATGCTTGCGTACGAGAAGTCTGGAAATTGTACCGCCAGATGTCGACCCAATAGCACCAAATATTTCAATGATTTCAGATCGGCCTGGTCCATGAGTCACTCATCCTTAAAAGTGAAGTAAATGAAATATAAACACGTTCCTACCTTCAACAAGTCGCTATAACTTAACTACTCATTCGCGGTCACACAGTATATTATCTTATACATAAAAGAGTGCAAAAATGCGGGAACCGTACGATCAGTTCATTTCCTCGTTAGGGTTTGCTCGATCCTATTGGCCGGAACTTTAATTCCCCTTCCAGTTATAAGAACTGATATTATCTTGATTGATACTCTGACTATTTATTATATTTGATATCTTATCACTCAAGAAATCGTGTTATTCCAGTTGTTTGAGCTGTCTTTTCAAATAACTCATTGTCTGTCCTTTTAGAATTGGTGTCTTCTCAGAATCAATGACGTACATTATGTCTCCGAAATTTCGAGGTTCAAGACAAAGAAAAAACTCATTATTTGATGTGTGAAAAAGAGACGACTTCAGACAGAATTTTCATGTTTATTTAGGTTGATTTAATTTTCGATAAGAGTACCGCGCAAGCATTATGTTTTCTGACAAAATATTGCGAGATCCAATAAGTTACAAATGACCTTTCGTGTATATCTAGCTTCAAAGGTAAAATACTTTTTGAGAAATATTGGTTCATGTTACTTCATGCATCGACTTTGCAATGTAAAGCTCTAAGTCTGCGACAGTTCAGAATTCAAAATTTTCCCTTAAAAACAAATGATAAACTAAGCTCTCTTCTATATCATTTTGCACCACATTAAATCATAAAATACCAATTCCTAGTTTCTAAAATACACAAATACGGCGTAATATAAAGGAAACTTAAATAATGATTCGGAAAATCGATTTCGAAATTTCAATGGAAATAACAATTTTGGGGTATTCTGATATCGAAAAGGTGTTGTCAGGGCGTACGTCTGTCTGTGAACAACACTAAAGTCTAAAACATTCGTAGAATTCTTTTCAACACGCATATTCCTATGACGATCAAGCAGGGTACACTAACTGCGATTTTGAAAAAAAAATCTTTAACTTTTGTGGATCTTTCACATAAAGTCACTGAGATATTTTCAAACTTTTCGGAAAAATGACTCCATTTAAATATTATTTTGCTAGAATAGTGGTGTAAAATGCACTTAAAAAAATAGTTCTGAGTGTCATTTTTACTCTGAATTTTTGAAAATTGCAAAATTTTTAATCCTTAAAATATTCAAGATAACGATGTCTCCTTCAAATAAAACGTGCTCTTCACTATTAGTTCTTTATATTATGACGTGTGTATTTTTTGAAAATATTAGTTTTTGCATGATTTTCAGCGAAATATGAGAAATATTAATTTTTTTCTCAAAACGACTCCAAATTTATTTTTAAATTTATTGCAGGAATAATGTGAAATGTACGGAACTGGCATCAACGTCATTTTGATGTAACCTTTCAGTTCTTGAAATGTACAAATTAATTTTTATAAATACCTCCAGCGTCACTAATATTTATATTACAAGCGTTTGTTAATTTATTGCATTTGTGAGTACAAGCTCTTCAATAATTTCTAGCAATGTTTCAGCAAAACTCAAAAAACTGAGTTCAATTTAATAGAAACACGTAATTTCACAGAAGCGCAAAAATATTTTACAGATTTTTATTTACATTATATTTTTTACATGCAGAAACAGGTTTTACTATTCAATAATATTGTTGTTAGTGTCATGTTTACAGTCTACTATTATGGGACATAACTAGATAAAAATTGAATTAATGTGAAAAAAGTATGTGTTTTAGATAAAACAGTTTCCTTACAAAAAAATAGTTCGTGAATGTAAACTAAACCATTCATTATCATTCATCAAATTGTTTATTATCGAGTACGGTGTTGATATATTTTGTTGCTTAAGTAACTTTTTGTTATTTACGTTGGTAAACACACACTTAGCCCTTTAGCAACCAACCATCTAAACAACGCTTTAAGAACGCGTCCCTGGCAACGGCCATTAAAAAGCTTGAAAGTCCATTAAAAATATTTTTTGTATACCATCATTATAAACGACCCTTTTCGATACCCCGAATCGTGCATAATCCAGTATTTTATCGCACGCTACATGACGTCATCGCCATTATTAAACGCGACATGACGTCATGACGAACTTCTACTGTTCACAGAAAGACAGATCTGTAGAACTGGTTTCAGAAAGTAGACTGTATATTTCAATAGCTAAAATAAATATTTCTACAAATATTATTACTCTACCTACATTAAGAGATATTTCACATCATCTGCTTCCACTAAAAAATTTCTCACATCATCTTTCGAAAATATCATAGATTTTTCAGCTTCATAGCCGACATTAGCTTGTTCCATATATAACTGAACTTTGTTATAAGCAGAGATGTCAATTCCATCTTTAATTTTCAGCATAGTCTTCAATTTTGAATGACTGCACCACAAAGATGATGCCTTACATACTGCAGACTTCAAAATATCATAAATTAGAAAATGAGAACTCGACACTAGTATGAATCGTAAAAAGTATGACAAACTTACCAACTCAGATATATATGCCAGAACAACTGTCTCGCATATAATATTTACATTATTTGTTTCCATCCACTTCCTAAATTTTATATATTCCTTCTCATACAATGCACTCGACTTTTTAGGTATTAAACTTTCTTCTGCCTTCGAGAATTTTTCTAAAACTACCATTGGTAACGACGCCATCTTTCATTCGAATACGCGCGTGAATCGGCTCTCCGCTGTCACAGTTGTGACGTCATAATACCAACGTCCATGTTGCCAACTATAAAACTTTACTTACACTTACTTCGTTTCATTTATAACTTTATAATGATGTTATACAAAAAAAATAGCGTATGCAACTCGTTTATAATGTTCCTTTTTTGCACTCATAAGAAAATAGTCTATTACTAAACTCACTCCTTCGTCGTTCGTTTAGTAATAGACTATTTTCTTATTCGTGCAAAAAAGGTCAACATTATAAACTAATTGCATAAACTACTATTTAGCGGACTTTTGGGTATAGATGTTATCAGTGCTCGTAAATCTTAGGATAAATATGACTTTGATACAAAACACAATTTTTGGAAATAAATGTAATCAATTTTCAGAGGAACACCTGGTAGTATGTTCCTTTGTCTTGTATATTGTTCACGGTCAAGTCTGCAAGTTCTTATACCCGGCAAGCACCAAATACTCCAAAAACAAGAATAACCTTAGAAAGCAGGTATATGTGATCGTCAGCCACTTGCAAGAACATAGTTACTTGCTCTTTTGATTTTTAGGCTTGTAATTCGCTTAGATTTTCCTTCAGATATTCAATATACTTTCTAACAGTATATTCAGTTAAATTTTAAATAATTAGTCTTCAGTATTTACTATTATTTCAAATTATTGGGAATGAATAACGTGGATACTCAGTCTCCTCATGTATTTTTATACATTTTTTCAGCGTACTAAAGTATGACTAGAAAATAGTTGGTTTTAGTGTTTTTGATCGTTAGTTCAAAAATGGTAGCATAATCTCTGTGTTAATGCCTCGAACACTCATTTTCGTTCCTCAATCACAAAATAAATCATAAACATTTTCATAAGATTTAGAAGGCATCAAATTATATCTTGCATCATGTGCTTCCTCCAAAATATATAATTGGCACGAAAATATCTGCTGATACTTTGAAATTCCCGGATGTTTTTTTCTCTCAATCTGCTTGCATTACCAGAAAAAAACATTCAACTGTTTAATCACAAACAAAGTATCCAATATAACCAACCCTTGCTACAGAAAACCGACAGTAATGACAATTTTTTCTTAAATCATGAAAGTGATAAAAGTTTATTTTGAATAAGCGATAAACTAAAAATAAAAAACATTGTATGTGACTCATCCTCTATTAGTTTTTAGGGAATCATTTAGAGGACTCGTGACATAAATAACTATTGTTTGCATTGTTGCTAAAAAATGAATGAGTCAAAGTATTTACAGTACATGAATTCAATGATGCAAAGAACATTCAAGGCCGCATATGCATTAAAAATGTCCGATTTATTCTACTAAGAGGTTTATAAATGATTAAGCTACATAAATGTATCATGTTTACAAACAGTACTATCAGTGAGTCGGACTCGGGAGAGAAAAAATAGTGTGCGACGGTGTAAGATACATATCTTACACCGTGTAAGATGTATATCTTACACCGTGGTGTGTGCTCAAGCACGTCGATTCAAACGCTGCAGGTTCGAAACCGGGCGAGTTCGTGAGGCGTTAATGTTTTAATGTGTGTTCCTGACGTGGGGCATTCCGATTTTATCTTGTTCTAGCAGAACCCGGCAGATGTTGTTCTGCCCTTCATCTTCCTCTTTCCCCTCTATCTCCTTTTCTCTGGGTCTCCCTCCCTCCCTCCCTTCCTCCTCCCTCCCTCCCCTCCTCCTCCCTCCCTCCTTCCCTCCCTCTCTCTCTCTCTCTCTCAGTCCCTATCTCAGTCTGTCTCTGTGTGTCTGTGTCCCTGTCTCTGTGTCCTTCTCGTTTACATTTAGGTGCAGATTCTGCACGTCTCTGAGCATGTGAGGTGAGGTTTCGCCGGACCAGCGAAATGTAATAGAATGTTCATGAAGGCCTCACTCTCTAGATTACGGTGTGAGATACGTTTCCCTTTGGCCTCAAAAGTTTAGTTAAGTTAGGGGACACATCTCTGAAATTACTAAAATTTTTAATTTTGCATCTATTACCATGAAAATTTTAATACAAACTGTAAGGGATACTAGAAAGTTATACAATTAATTTCATAATTTTATCTTAAACCATTTCCAAATAATTAATTTTTCTTTGAATTTTTAAACAATTTTGTCAATCTTTTTAAAAATACTCCCTGTAGTGAGGTTTTGGATATTTTCAGTCCAAATTTTAAAACTTAACAATTAGTTTCTAAATAGAACTATGAGAGGATTTTAAGAAATTCCAACTCATTAATATTTTATCAATTTTTGAACTTTTAGGCTGTGTTTTTTCTTGGTTTTACGGTAAAGTGCTCAACTCATTGTCAAATAAAAAGGTAATTTTTTGAGTATTTTAAAAAAAGCCCACATAGGATTTATTCTGTACTGTTTATGAACAGTCTCAACCAAATTTCATTTTAATTGATTAAAAAATGCACTACATGGAAATTTTTTTTAACAAGGAAAATGCTGAAAATAAAGTATTAGAGAAAAATCAATTTTAAAATTTAACTCATAAATAAAACTCTTACTTTACCTGTCACACTTCTAAAACTCCCCAGCACTATGCATTGGACCTTCTGCTTTCTTTCTCTGCATTTCTTTAACAGATTTCTTCATTTTCAGTTTTCTCCTGGCAGTTTTCTTATTTTGCTGTGAGGAATGTTCACTTTGCTGCAAGCGACGCTTATCCCTGAGTGTACTTATTTTCTCACTGTATGGACTGAGTTTACTCCCAATTACTTTTTCTTTTAATTTCTGGGTTGCCTCACATTCCATATTAAATTCAGCAATTGCTGATGTGACTGCCATTTCTAATTTTTTCTTAGACAAAAACTTCCTTTGAACACTTAGTCCAAATAATGCTGTGCAAAGATTCATTACAATTCTAAGTTTTGCCTTCTGAGCAGCGTTGAAGCAGTTCCTCAGATGCCAGTCTCCTTCCTCCTGCCAGTAAGTCTGATCACCTTAGGCAGGGCCACACATGTTGGGAGACCTCATTTCCCAATGAGGAAAGACCACTGCCACCTCTCGAGAAAAATACACGCACTACGCTTACGGGACTAATGACAGCCGTTGACGCGTCCGGAATCACCAATCAATCAATGAATCAACCGAGGAGCAGTGACGTGGGGTAGGTGTGTCCAAGTACACGGAGATTAACTCTAGGAGGCGTAAGGGGTAACATTTTGTACTCCAAAATATGTTTTTGTCATTTTATTCAAAAGTCATTTAGTGTTAATGTGCGACAGTTTTTTTCTCGCTGATTATTTCCCCTAATGCAGACCTGCACTGCATTTTGCACTTTCATTGACGTCAGGAGCTGCGCGCGAGCAGCTCGGGGGCAAATGCGAAAATCGATGAAGGGTGGGGATGAGACTTACTCTAGGAGTGGGGACCACCAATTAGAATGCGCATTTCGAACCATAGCGCGTAAATTTAAGAGCAAACGGCGAGAATATGACGGTCACCTACACTTCAAGTAATATTGCCTTTTGTATTATATTGTAAATGTTTGTTGTCTAAACACGACTGTGCGAATTATGAAACTACAACA
Organism: Acheta domesticus; assembly: GCA_031308135.1. Classification (NCBI taxonomy): domain Eukaryota; kingdom Metazoa; phylum Arthropoda; class Insecta; order Orthoptera; family Gryllidae; genus Acheta; species Acheta domesticus. The sequence goes on from JAHLJT010004263.1 coordinate 28,351, forward strand.
AATTATACATATTAGATTTGGACACCATGTATTATAATTACATGTAGGACTGATAATGTAATTCGCTTTGCTACGATGTAATCACAAATTTAGTGTTTTGCTAAACCAATATTATGATACTGAATTGTTTTTATTTGATGATGACAGCAATAAATTATTTTTCATTAACTATTTTTAAATAAATAAGACAGTTCTATTAAAGCCAAAACATATTATTCTTCAAAAAAAATCTTGATTAATTTCTAACAAGAGTGCAGGGTCGTTTACGACATCCTATAAAAATATTAAGGTCTTTGCATTCTATTTAACAATACCCATGATAATCTTGTGATTGCCCTTAGCATAACGTCACAGAGGTTTTCTCGTTGATCCCTTTTATTCAGTTTCATAATGGGGAAAATGGTCACAAATATATGTGATGTTAAACAATTCTATTCTTGGAATTGCCACATATTCTATTTTTATGTCAATCTACATGTCAGAGATTGCTCTCATTATTTTCTTCATTTGGCTGTGTTTTGGAGATTATAATGTTCCTGGTTAACAATCAATTATTAAATTGTATTTTTTATTAGTAAGAATTAAATATTTTTTTAAAAGCTACTGCTTTAAAATAATGCTTAAAGAGTCACAATGAGCATGTTAATTTGTTTAATTAAAAAAGGAAATTACGTACAGTGGTAGTAACAAAGGCGGATATACAGCAATGCACAGAACATAAACAGAAAATTATGGCCCTTCTAACTTGAAATACTAGACATAATCATTTAAACATGTGGGCATATAATTTTGCAGCATGGATCATTATTAGATGCCCAGGCATTCAATCTACGCGCCGGGTCGTGCCACGTCAGACTTCTCCCCTCCCTGCAAAGCTTCCTACCCCCCACTACTTGCACTTTCGGCGCAGAATGCCCGCGGGAGCAGGTGTTGTGCAGGCCTGCCCTAATGTATCAAAAATGCGTTCAGCAGAAAAAATACGATAATTATTTTTTTTTTTGGAAATAAATCATTCTCACCTTGGGGTCCAAAACGTACCATTTTAGTACTCCGAGTCACATGTAACGGTTAATCATTCTACACTTTTTCTGCATGAATCGCTAAGCCAGCGGTTTAAATTGAAACTACTATCGCTTGTAGTTGCATTGTTGTCCAAAAGATCGCATAGGTATAACTCGACCAAGAGAAGAATGAAGGCTGCGATTGCGGCGCGTCGTGGAACTAACAGTGAAAACACGGGTCTGTACAGTCAGTTTCGCTAACAAAAGTCGCCAGGAGCGGGAAGCGAGTTCAGAGACTGCTTCTACGGAATCACCATGGCCTCCTTCATAGAGGTTGTGAATTAGCTGATAAAATATAACATCAGAGACACATCATGCAAGATTTGCAATGACTGTTTTATTTTTGTCCCTTTAAGTTGCTTCTTTTACGTTTCGCCGTTTTAGTACAAGACTATAATAAAAGGTTCTATTTATATTGAATTTTTAATACTTATTCATTAAATTTAAACATTTTTATTCTCCTTCTTTTATCTTTTTTCCATAGGCTTTAGACGGTTTGTAAGGTATGCAATAAAGTACCAAAACATTCACTTCATTGTCAGAAGTATCGACAATTTTCTTCATTTAGGTGGTAGTTATTTCTTACGTAAAAAAGAATTTTATTTGGTATATATTCTGAGAAACTACTTAAGTTAAAATAAACGATTTATATGAATCGTACTGCTCATCGAAAGAATTAGTTTCAAAATTTTGAATCATTTTGCAGAGAAAAGTTTACTTTATTTCTTCCAATATGAGGTGTAGGCATGTCCAAATGTAGTTAAAACATTAATTGGGAAGATACTAGATTTGCAACGAAATAAATCGCGCTTTCTTTCGCAATAGTTTGGCACGGTCCCATTTTAATTTTGAATTGAGTATCCTTATATCTCCGTCTCAGTCGTTTCGGTTGCAAACACAGACGGTGGCGCGCTCCTGTAAACATCATTCTCAACTTGGTCGAGCTAATCGATGTTACTTTGTTTTAAGCTTATCATTGTGGTTTCACATGATTGTGGTAAATGAATACATTATTATTACATATTGTGTTGTAATGATTGTTTTTGTAAGATTCTTATTTTCTGTTAGGTTTAAGAAAATAATTAAACGAAGAATGCGTTGAATACAGTTTTTAATAGTCTTCAAATCACACAAGAACGACAGAACTTAGAACCAAGTTCACAGAGCGAACAATCAAACAACACTGGTTTTGCTTCAAAACTTCGAGAGGGAACTTATTCTGCAATTTCTCTAACTTTGTCTCTCAAGGCCACTCAAACCCCATCTTCGCGATGAAATAGGCACGGCATTTGAAATATGTCTTTCTCGGTCTTGCCGGTAGAAGTCGCATGATCGCAAGCACTGCTTAATACGGTCGCGATCATACGAAATGTAGCGGAACGACTGAGAAAGATGCGAAATACCGTGACATATTCCATCGCGAAGATGGGATTTGAGTGACCTACAGGGGCAAAGTTAGAAAAATTGCAGTATATCTACAGTAGTACCAACATTCAAAAAGGCAACCATCCAAAACATTAACATTTCAAAGGTTGTGATCATGATATAATACAATACTAACATTTTCAACAGTGATTACATTAACATAACAAACGTGCATGTAAAAATTGTGTGTATAGTAATCATTCCAACGAAACCGTTCTCTACCGGTGCCAAGAACAAAGAGGATTTCGCCTTGGTAGATCATGCACAGACGTTTCACAATTCAACAAATTCTAAAGAAGCATAGGGAATACAACAAAGAAACTCACATACTCTTCATTGATTATAAAAAGGCATTTGACAGGGTTAAACGAAGTTGCTTTGGAAAACAATGCACAAAAGAGGAGTTCCAATACATTTGATTTTTGTAGTACAACGCATGTATAAAAAATCATATGTATGTATCCAAAACAATGAGGAACATAAAAGGAAAACTAATTTAGAACTAAGACAAGGATGCAGCTTATCTCCAATCTTATTTAATATTTATATTGTGATGGTGACGCGGTCCTACCTTGACCTTACCGCCAAACTACCATCAGGTGGGTTCGCTCCCCTTTCATTAACCCTCAGCTTCTACATCATGTTTTGCCAATTTCGAGGGCTGCCGGCCGCACTCCATGACTCATTTTATGCCGACACACTTATTAACGTTTACTCCTTTGACTAATTAAATTAATTACACATGCTAGGAAAAGGCGATTTGTAGGAAATTGTTTGGTCATTGATAAGAACTAGCGTACCCGTGAGAGAACTCTCGCTTGGCAAACTCCACCCTTTCCCTATCCATTTGTGAATCCTTTCCATAAAGCAGGAGAGAGAAGGAGAGGAACTACTAATGTACACAGAATATCAAACAAAATAACAATGCAATTGATGCTGGAAACAAATTTTCAATAAATGTTTATTCAGCATTATAGAGAGATGTTCTTGGAACAATTCATACTTCTTTAAAAACAACATTTGAAGAAATTATTCAATCTTCCTTGAGAGTTAACCTTTCGCTTTCCTTGCTAGTCATAAAAATAATAGAAAAGGTTTTTACTCTTGAGAAAGCCAAGTAAAGTAGTGCGAAAATACCGGATCGGGTAAGTACAGACCTACTCTTTGCAATATTATTTAACTTTCCTGATTTGTTATGAGGAACCGAGGGGGTTTGGAGAGTCAGGGTGCCAGGTTGCTGGGATGCGAAAATTGAAAATTATTTGTATACTAAAAGTATTGGATTATTTTCTGCGTTCTTACGTACCTCAAGAAAAGCAATTCGAGCCAAAAAATAAATCAAATTAATATTTTCACCTTTGAGTACTAAATACCATTTGTTGCCATTAGAAACAATTTACTAGGCTTAGACTTAACTTCGGTACATGGGAATGTTGCTAAAACGATGTTTGCATATTGAATATCTTAACGAACCGACACCTTGAGTTTAACCGTTACCGAAGTTACCGTTACCGTTAGCGAAGGGAAAGTCCAAAATTTAGTAAACGGGCTGGTCTGGGAAGAGGGTTTTATCCAGGTAGTTCGGACCGGGACGCGACAGGATGCGATTTTGGATGTCTACCTAATTAGGCCGAAAGAACTTTTCATATCTTGTGAAGTTGTTGAGGGTATTAGTGACCACAAAGCGGTTCTTCTTGACTTAGACGGAAATATTTCAAGGAAAGGCATTACAATAGGAACGAAAGTACGGCAATACAAGAAAGCAAATGTAAGCGGGCTTCAAGGCTTCTTTAGGGAACAATATGACCGCTTTCTAAGAACAGAGGGCGGTATGGAAGAAATATGGGGCGTGTTTAAAGATATTATATACGAAGCTTTGCAAAAGTTTGTTCCGTGCATAATTCTAAAAAATAATCCGGATCCAGAATACTACAATGCAAAAATTAGGAGAATGAAGAGGATAACGAAAGGCATTTAAGAACAGAAAGCGTAGTAGCGAGCATATGAATATTTTTCGAAATCATTCAAAAGAATTGAAGCGCGAAAAGAAAATTGCTCAGGAGGCATATTTAAAGAATATTCTAGGTGGGAAGGGAAATAACTGGACAGGCTTTTATAAATATGTTCGTAGAAGAAAGGAAATAAAGAGGATATCCCAGTTATTCGCGAAAATGGAAACACGCTAATTACTGACATCGGGCAAAAGCGGATGCATTTAATAAGTATTTTAGTTCGGTTTTCAAAAATAGTACGGACCATCCATTTTATTCAAGGGCCTTCGGTTGCGAATCAGTTTAATATTGAAGTAAAACGTTCTATGGAATAAAGTAAAGTCAATGAAAAATGGTAAGTCAAGGGGTCCAGACGACATTTCTACGGATTTAATTAAACTGGCAGGAAAGGCAATATTACCGTACCTAATTAGAATTTTTCACGTGTCTTTGAATAATTCAAAAGTACCGGAAGATTGGAAATTAGCCTTTGTCGTACCAATTTTTAAAAGTGGTGACAAAACTAAATTATGCAATTATAGGCCGGTAAGTCTTACGTCAGTGGTGTGCAAGCTTATGGAGCATCTAGTTGGGAGTTACATTAAGAAAGAATGGGAAATTAAAAAATGGCTCTACGATGGGCAACACGGGTTCAGGAGTGGTTATTCATGCGAAAGTCAGGTAGTCACGCTATTCAGGATCTAGCAGATGAAATTGACGCGGGCGGGAGAGTAGATGCAGTAGTTATAGATTTTGCTAAAGCATTTGATGTCGTTCCACACGATCGGCTTGTACAGAAATTAATGAATTCAGGCATAGATCCCAGGGTGGTGGCGTGGATTAGCGAGTTTCTGCGAGATAGAAAACAGAAAGTCCGAATTGGACAAGAGTTATCTTCCGGGGCAAGCGTTACGTCAGGAATACCGCAGGGGAGTGTCATTGGACCCCTTCTATTTCTAGCTTCGTCAATGATCTGCCGGCGCAATTAACCTCAAATGTTCGGCTATTTGCAGACGATTGCATAATATATCGTAGTATTAACTCGAAAAGAGATGAAGAAATACTGCAAAAGGATCTTGATGCGTTACATTACTGAGCGGAAAATAACGGAATGTCCATAAATAGCTCTAAAAGTAAATCCATCACTTTTGGCAGGGGTCATAATTACAGTGAAACACATTACCGTTTAAATAATGACATTATTCCGAGAGTTTCCTCGTGCAAGTACCTAGGAATTCATTTCGATAGTAAATTAAATTGGAAAAAAACACGTAGATTTTGTTGTAGGGAAAGCCTGGCGATCTCTTCACTTTGTAATGCGCATCCTAAAAAAGAGTACGGCAAACGCGAGGGAAATTGCTTATTTATCTCTTGTTCGTCCAATAATGGAATATGGAACAATTTGTTGGGATCCGCACAAGATTATGCAGTGTAAACACTTGGAAAGGATTCAGCATAGGGCAGCTAAATTTACTTTCAGGGACAAGAAAACGGCAGGGTGGGATTCACTCAAAAACAGGCGATCAGTAGCAAGACTCTGCGCCTTGTATAAAGCTTATAATGGTCATCCAGCTTGGAAAGAAATTAATCGGCGGCTATGTATTCCTACATACATCAGTAGAGTGGATCACAGGCACAAAATAAATTTAAGACAGCAGAGAACGGATGTCGGGAAATTTTCTTTTACATATCGAACGATTACGGAATGGAATAGATTGCCTGCAAAAACCTTTGAACCCTTTCCTCAAAGTGTTTCAACAGTTTAGGAAATTAATTTAGGGTATTATTAAGTAAATGAGGGAGAATAGTGGGTTATATAGCGATGCATAAGTGTTCTATTGTGAAGTGAGGTGTAGTGCAGTGTATAGCAGAGAAATAAAGAAGGAAATGTTTTCAGGTCTTAGTGAAGTGAAGTGCAGTGAAGTGCAGTGTAATACTAATGCAGTGTGTGTGTGTGTGTGTGTGTGTGTGTGTGTGTGTGTGTGTGTGTGTGTTTTTCTCTCTTAATGTAATTTAATGTTTTATGAATCAGTCAGTTTTTAATATTATTATCATATTTTACCATTATTATTACTACAATTAATATATAATTTGCATCTTCTTCTTCTTCTTATTATTATTATTATTATTGTTGTTGTTGTTGTTGTTGTTATTATTATTTTACTATTAGTGGTTTTGGAGTTCTATATTACAGAAAGGCTGTGTATATTTATGTTTTTGTAATTAGCTGCCACCGGGTTATGCCCAATTGCAGTTTAAATAAATCTAATCTAATCTAATATCAAACGATGTATTATTTACAATATGAGTTTGCAGCTGGGCGTTGATGTACATACCTCCAGATACCGCCAACATTTAAATCGTGCGTTTGGACTGCGATCGTCGACAGTTGTCGGGTGACTTGCACTATGCTTTCTATAATTTCAAATTTAGTTGTTTTTTAATTAATTCACATAGTATTATAGGCTAGCACGTTTTTATTTTTGTTTTCCATTTATTTCAAGCTATTTTACTTTAGCTACTTAAAAAGTTTGTTCGTTGTGTAGTGCCATAGCTCAAGGTTTCCCCACTACCTTTGCGTACCCGTGCGAGAACTCTCGCATGTTAGACCCCACACTCATCCCTATCCTTCTATTTTCATTCTAAGAGGGAAAGTAGTAAACAAAACGTTTTTATTTGTTTAAAAATCTATAAAGGTAACTTGTAACTTACTAACACAATAACAAATAAAAATAAAAAGAACTATGCAATTAATGTGTAAAAGAAATTTTCAATAAATATTTATTCAATATCATGGAGAATTTTCTTGGAACAATCCCCAACACTTACTTCAAGGTATTTGAAGTAATTATTCAATATTCTTTGTCAGTTAGGTTTTAGCTTTTCGTGATAGTCACATAAATATTAGCTTTTTACTTTTGAGAAAGCTATATGTCCGAACCCGCTGACTTGAAAATTTCATCTAATTATGACGAAAATATTGGTACAGGTAAAACACAAACACAGTCTTCACTCTTCACTGAACGCCCACATCCCTTCAAAATTAAGTACCATCACAGACCAAGGCAAAACGTTAATTGAATAGTTTCACTTCACGCGTAAGAAACAATCTTCATAGGTATCAAGCAACTATAATAGTACTTCTAGTTGTTGCTGGAGAGCAAATCTTGCATTAATGATTATGCAAATAAACCTAATTAGACTGCACAAACCACGGTGTATACAGAAAGCGTAAATAGAAGATTTGAGGAATCTAAGCCTTCTAACCGTGTCGTCACAAAAATGGCTACCAGCATCAAGGGCTGAAATATTGAGGTGGCCTTGATAGTATTGAAGTGCGGGACCGACAATTTAATTGAATGTTGAGGAATGTCTCTTCTTATAGATTATGGTGGTATATGGTAGATTATGGTATTTGAGGCCTTTGGCCTCAATATTTTAGTTTTTAAGGCCTTAAAAACCCTTGGTTTAGGAGTTATTTGACGAAAACGTTAGCAAGTGTTGCGGGTTGCATCAACACCACCTAGACATACAAGGCCTGCGCACTGCAGTTTTTTAAAGCCAATATGGCGGCTAGAAAAGGCCGAATCGTTCGAGTTGAGGCAATTCAATTGTGTACGTTGAATAGCACTTGTAACTTTCGAGTTTTAGTTATATAGGTGTAGACTTGATGATAACAGTGAGAGTCATGGTGAATAATTGCTGTGTCCTCAAGTGAGGGAATTATGATAAAACGTGAAGAGGGTAAGTTGCCAAGTTCAGTGTTTACTTTCAGATTCGTGAATTGCATTTGCGAACATGGGACATCGAGAAGAATTCAGTGTTCTGTTGTGATAATGGAATAAAATAAGTGTTCCTTTAAAACATACACGACTGTCCCGTGGAGCTATGCCATCTTTGTTGCCCAATTGTCCTGCTTACTTGAATTGCTCAGAGAATTGCAGAGAAAGTCCCCTTGAAAAGAAATTGCGTGTCTGCTTGCTGCTATTGAAGAAAGTGATTAAGAAAACATTGCAAGATTAAATAAAATATCTTTGAGTACTTTCGAAGAACTAAGAAGCAAATTGGAGTTGCTTATTTTATTTTAGTCTATCATTAATAGGAAAGACGGTATTATTTTTCTACATATTGAATAATAATATATTAATAAAAATTATTAATTCAGTTGTGATGATAAGGAATTGAAATTCAGTATTTATAGTTGTAAAAAAGTATTAAAAGTTGGAGGCCCCACAATAGCAGATAGTGCGTGTAATACAAATGAAATTAATGGTGTTGTAGAAAATGTTAGGTTAAAGTTATGTTTCAATACAAGTAATTATAATAGCCCTCATGATGGCTTTGCGTCAATTTCAGATCTCTTACTTCAAATCAATAACACAAATTCACAATTTAACAAACCTGTGGTTTTTATGCTGGAAAACAAACTCGTTACAAAGAAAAGAAGTGCATATCAGTACAGTTCATGTTGTTTCATATTGCATTGCATACGATGTACCATATAACCATATTCTTATAAATATTTCAAACATTTAGGGCTCATAACATTTCCTGATCCTAATGCAATTATGAGATTGTGTTAATTTTACTTAGAACCTCAGATGAAATCAATTTATAATTTTTTGAAGTGTACAAGAACAAACACATAAATTAAGTGATAGTCATAAATTATTGCCTCTCACGACGGATGAGATACATTTAAAATGAAGACTTGCAAAATATTTTTAAAAAAGTATATTCAGAATAGAACAGATAGGATTTCATGTACTGTGCGTTGTTAGTGGTGATAACTGTATTAATAGAAAGTGCATACAGCTTTTATTCGCCTGAAAAAGAGCACGTTTTTATGAACAATCTTTCAACTGAAGAAAGTAGACATCTTTTCTTCTTATTTGATAGTGTAATATTTTCGTCTGGTAACCACAATTTGACTTAGCGTTTCAGTTTGTATGGCCTTTTCAGGCGGCTTTTCAGGCTTTCTTGAATGACTGCTCAGGCCTTGTAAAGTATGTCTAGGTGGTGTTGGTTGCATTTGACTTGAATTTTTCGATGCGTTTCGTTAAACAAATCCTTCGTATTTTAAAGTCAAAGTGCAATTCGTCACGTCTCCGTGAAATTATCTTTCTTTTAATCGAAATTATCTATACCTCATTTATAAAGGGTGGTTGCGTGTGAGAGCCGCAACGGAAAGGTTTACTACTGAAATAATACAGGAGACGATCGTTGGTGAATTTAAATTGGGTCATTTACTACTGCATTTGATAATTTAGTTACGTTATTCATGCCTAAAATTTATTAATTACTAAGTTTCTCTATGACAAACTAATTACAATACCTCTACTGATTTTTCTTCTGTCTTTCTACTTGCATTAATTAATAAAGTCTTTGTTCACATACCATTTCGTTGGAAGGTTCTTACTAGTTAGTAGCTAAGGAGTCGAGCGCGTGGACCTGGGTTCACGCAGCCCGGAAGAACAGCCTTGCCAGTCATCGCCCTGAGGAATGGAGTCGTGCAATGGATTCCACGGCTTAGCTCTGCTCCGCCGTCCGGTTGTCGAGATGCTCAGGCCTCCCGAGTAACGGCTGCCCTTCGTTACACCACGCGCGTACGAGTCTATGCCGCATCTGCCTTCACCGCTGTGCACGATTCATCTAGTCCGCGAACCATCTAACTCGACCCACTGCCGGAATCATTATTGGTGAGGAACGAATCATGGAGTCTGATTCTCTCCCTCGCACACTCGCTCGGAATTAAGTGCATCAAAGTCTCGATCACCGCCAAATTTGATAAAAGTTTTTGTTCTTAGTTTGGCTTCCACTCACTGCGGAGCTTGCCGATACTCTAGCGTCCTCTCTCGACAAAATTCGCGTCTCTCATCACTCACGTCCCCTCTTGACAAACTCCGTGTCTCTCAGCAACCTCTACCGCAGTTTCCCGTCACGTGCTCTGCCACCGTATTCCTCCACTCTCTGTCAAGTTTTCATTCCGCCTACTCTCTTTCTCATCCAATCCTGCTTGTCGTTTCTTTTGGCAACTGTCATTCTAATTGGTTCGCTGAAATTCCGGTTCCGAACTACGCCGTGTGTCTGCTCCCGACCCTGGCAAACACGTGAGCATATCGAATTTTGGGTAGCCTCTTGTCCTGAGTTGCGCGCTCGGGCTCGTTATAGTCGATTATCGCGTCCCAGCGGTAGCCATCATTATATCCGCCTGTCTACTTGACTCGCACTAATTGTGCTCTACCGCGGAAAGGGTGTCCTTTGTACTCCGCGTTTTGAGTTAGGTCGCGGGCTAGCTCCCGGACCCTCTTCCCACTCCCGTCACAAAGTCTTCGATCCAGAGGTCTCCCCTCGCGGCGCCGACAGCTCTTCCCCAACAACAAAAGTCTGTTTCCTTTACTTGCCCTCCTGCGACGCTGTTTTCAGGTGCGTCAAGCCGGAACAGCTATGTCAGCTCACCGGAATGAAACTTGTCTAATGATTTATTGCTAATTAATTGCCAATTAATTGCCACAATTTCGAATTAATTGCCAATTAATTGCCACAATTTCGAATTAATTGCCACGTATCATCAGGGCGAAAACGGGTGTGAGCTGGCTTGACGCGACGCCAGCACACACATCAGTGAAATTCGGGTTGCAGGTCCACAGAAACACTCAAATAATTTATTGCTAATTAATTGCCATTTAATTGCCACAATTGCGAATTAATTGCCACGTATCTTCAGGGCGAAAACGGGGGTAATTTGATTTGGTTGGTTTGGTTCCATTGTGCCCCTTTGTTCACTCTATAATCGAATTTGAATTTCCGGCATAGTTAAATGTGCTAATGTTTTTAACAAGGTTTTCATCATATACAGCAACGGCAATAAATTCGTATTTGTGGCAAACAATTAGTATATAATATGTATTAATCATGTTCTTGGTTTGGTCCGATTGTGCTGGCTGGTTCTCTCTACAAAGGTATTTGAATATCTGGCATGGTTGAATACGTTTCAGTTTTTAACAATTATTTTTCCATAAACGGCAACGGCAATTAATTTGTGTTTGTTGTAATAAATTAGTATATATTGTGTATTAATCATGTTCTTGGTTTGGTTCGATTGTGCTCTTTGGTTTTCTCTTCTTCCTTTCCATACACGTTTTATATTTTGTTCTGCTTACATTTTCATCCAAATTAATAATTTACATCATGCTCATCCAATCGTCATAGGATCTGGATCCGTTCTGCGACACGATCAACATTGAATCTCAATGCGTTCCCCGTTTGTAAGCGCTCTTCTTTTGACTTCCCTGATGCGCAATAAAGTACCTAAATCCGTTTCTCCTCCATCACGCATAATCTTTCCTTTCTCACGCACATTATCATTTCTCAAGGGTTAATCTTATCTAAGCATTTTATGTTTATTTCGTGCCTATTAATCCCCAGATTACTGTCTTAATTTAATTCACTACCCACGGAAATCATTCACAAGCCCATTCGCAATTTTATTAACATCTAATTCCCCATATTTTTACTTTTTGTATACATACGCATGTACGGAGTTATGAAATGATGCGCGGAAAAATGGAAGATCTTCGGGAGAAAAAAAATAATTACCTGACCCTGATAACGAAAAGGAGGATAAATTCAGTTGCTATATTACGAAAAAACATTCTACAACTCAGCCAGTATTCCTCTTTTGTGGGTCCTTGGTACAGAGAAACCAATTGACGGCAAAAAGTCCGTCTGTCTGTCCGTCTGTCCGTCCGTCTGTCCGTCCGTCTGTCCGTCCGTCCGTCTGTCCGTCCGTCTGTCCGTCTGTCCGTCTGTCCGTCTGTCCGTCTGTCCGTCTGCCCGTCTGTCCGTCCGTCTGTCTGTCTGTCTGTCCGTCTGTCTGTCTGTCTGTCCGTCTGTCTGTCTGTCTGTCTGTCCGTCTGTCTGTCTGTCTGTCCGTCTGTCTCTGTCTGTCTGTCCGTCTGTCTGTCCGTCTGTGAACCGTTCTAGGGCCTAAACCATGCACAGGATTTTCTCAAATTGAAGAAACTCTTGTGGATCTGGCTCGATTCACAGCTTTGAGATTTTGAAAAATATTTTTTAAAATTTGGTGCTAATTTACGAGACATTTTCAAAATTTTCTCAAAAACGGCTCCAATTTTTTAAATTTTTTTGTAAGAATAGAGTAAATACACTTACAAAAGTGGCAAACGTTCGAGTTTCACCATTAACTCAAAAGTTTTAATTGTTTTCGACGTCTTCCTACAACAACAAAATTGAAAATAGAGATTCATCCTTCAAATGAAATTTTTTCTGTACTTAGTTCTTTCTTTAAAGTCAAGTACATCTTTTTAAAAATTTTACTAGTTTTCGCGCAATATTGAGTGAAATATATGCAATTAATTACAAAACTAATTTTTTAGCTCTTGTTAGTGGTAGTGTTAAATGCACTCTATAACATGACAAACGCCAATATGCTCTATTCTTTTTTGTTCAAAAATTACAAAAATGGCATTGTTTGACTTCTTTCACGTAGTTAGTATTTGTATTAGCGGCGATTTGTTCACATTATTATATTCATGAGTATATGTGCTTTGAATAATGTCATATAAAGTTTCTCAAAAACGCAACAATTTTCTGTGACAATGAGCTCAAAATTCCGCATTTTCAGAAACGCTCTAACGCTATTTTCTCAAAAAAACGGCAGCAAATTTTTTCTTCAAATTTTTTGTACCCCTCTAGATAATTGCACTGTTTAAGATGACAGAAAATGTATTTTGGTATATTCTGTTTTTTCAAAATTTACGCAAATATATACTTTTTGAAATATTTCTCTTTTGAAATATCTATTAATATGCACATTTCCAGAGATTTGTAATCATTATTGTATTTGTGACTGCAAGTGTTTCAAAAGACTTCCCATAAAGTTTTTCGAAAACTCAAAAAACGTCTTTGAAAAACAGCTTCAAGTTTTCCGTTTACAGTAACGCACAAACGCCATTTTATTAAAAACTGTTCCAAACTGTTCAGTGATAATCACCATTTAGGAGGGTGTTTTACTCTTTTTTAATATTCTTGAATATTTCGATTCTACTATTAGTAAACCGAAAAAATGAGAAAATTTAAATTATTTTGGGCGGCGATAGATGACAGCTGGCAAGAGTATGTAGCAAGTTCGAATAGCTAGCCGAGACAAAAAGGAAACAGAAAACTAATACGGGAAAGTCTGTGACATTCCGTAGCACCACTAGTTTCTATACACTATCATTTATTAGGCATAATTTCTGTCCTTGTATCACTGTATACACACGACATAAATATCAATACCTTTTTATTATTAAGTAAAAAATATAGAACAAACAACTCTATCGTTCTATTCACGTGGTAATGAACCATGGCCTTATCGTCGTGGCGGCGTTGCGCACAGACTCTGAGCGTCGACAGACCTTGTATTTCAGGTGGTGTTGGTTGCGCTACCTCAAGAGTAGGCAATTTTTAATTTGTTTTCTCAAAAACCGCTCCGCATGTTTTCTTTAAATTTTCTCCACATAACTTCTGTGATGGTAGCCGACATATTTTATGGTAATTCATAATGGTAATTGGAGGGAAGCGATAATCAACCACAGTTTTTAAGTTTATAATGATTATCCCTTCCCTCCAAGATGAGTTTGGCCACAGACACTGTTATAAAAAATGTTGAAATAAACAAACCAGTTCCCATTAATATAAACATTAAAGTTTTATATTCCTGCGCTTCGTTTGAAGTGGTGTCAATGTATAATAAGGCGATAATAAATTAATTTAATATTACAAATCGTATAACATTAGTAATTTAATTAGTTCATTAATATTAGATTTATCAACTATGTATGATGTACAGTGACTAACTAACCCATAAACAAGTTGAAATCTGAATACAGATCAGCGTTGCCAGACGTCCCGCTTTTAGCGAGACGTCTCGCTTTTTAAGACTAAAAGTGAATGTCCCACCCAATACAGCCAAAATCACGCTTTTGTAAAATCTTTCGATTTGAATTGCCCAATGCAAAAAAAATACAAAAAAGGAAAACAAGAAGAAAGCATGCGGAAGCAATCTCAGCGACAGTAGCGGATGAGTCGGTCGTCGTGTGATGCAAAGGGGTGAGTCGGATCGTCGGGTGAGTAGGTCGTCGCCACGGTGTAAGAGATATAGGTGGGTTCACTCGCGGTCTAAAACTGAAGCTAATGTGAGGCTAGTTCTCACAGTTCTCGCTATGTAAGCGCTGCGAACGACTTGGGCATTTGTGGGACAAGATGGTGACCCATTTAATAGCTTTGTAACCTCTGGTGGAAGCCACTGAATCGCGAGACGCTATCATGAATGCCCAACTCGATCGTGCGCACCGTACGGATAAGCGAGGAACTAGCCTCAAACTGGCTTCAAAAATTTTGTTCAAAAGGCGGCTAGTTGACACACCTACTACTACATAGAGCTAAAGATGTCGACGCCAACGCAGACCGCAAAGCGCTGTTCATTTTTTAACGAAATGTTGTGTGCTCGCATCGCATATTGGATATACTCTACTTGGAAAATAAACTGCACAGTTCAATTGAGCACAATTCCTTCACGCTTTGTTTAAAGATGAGTAAAGAAGATGATAGTTCTTCGAACAGTTTGCATTTGTCGGTGCAAGACACATCCATTAAGAAAATTAAACTAGAAAAACGTCGGTTAACAAAATACAACATTAAATTGGAACGTGATTATAACTGGCTATGTTTAGTAGTCAAGTAAGTCAAACGAGTATAAAGCATCTTGTCGACTGTGTAAGAAAGAATGGAGCGTCTCTCATGGTGGACTAAATAATATCATAAAACACTCGAAAACAGGCTCTTACATGAAGATCGCTAGCTCATACCCTGCAAAAAAAAAATAACAGACACTCTCAAAGCGAGGTACGTCTTCTGATTACGAAAATGTCTATAAAATATTAGCTGCTGAAATTTGATAAACCACTGATTACGTTGTTTGTTATTGAAATCTGTGTAACTGTATCTGCTTCAATACTTACAATTAAAATAATACTAATGTTTTTTATCTCGCTTTTCCAAACAAATTACGCTTTTTTTCACTAAGATTTGTTAAAAATCACGATTTAGACGAAAAATAATCTGGCAACGACTATCTCGTACTGTAACAGTAAAATTTATTCCTGTTTGTTGCATTTGTCCAAGTAAGAAATTATTGCTTCTCCTGACTCTCGAAATAAATGCAGATATGTTTCACTGGCGCTTAGTTTGAATTGGTTAAATTAGACGTTTTCAAGTAATAGCTGAGGAGTTAGTATCGGAGAAAATGCAATATTTTAATATTACGTAGCTGTTTCCGAAAATGCATCAAAGTATATGCTGTTATAACATCAAATAAATAAATAAATACATAAATAAATAAATATTTATAAAGATCACAAGCATAAGTACCGTGTCCAGGTAATATCTGCAATTTTCATCCATTAAAAGACATAATATGAATTTCGGTCGTTACCCCAATCTGAGTCATTCTCAGTCTGAGAAGACACCTTTTGTTTGAATAATAGACTATCATTTTATTAGAATGTTTACACCCACGACATGAAGAGAGCATTCCTTCAGCTATAAGATATCACAATCTTTCCCGGTGAATAAGCTGATAAGTAATAAAATCTCAATTTTATGGGAGAGAAAAAAAAATCTTTCAACTGAAGTAAATCAGGGATTGATGATAATCAACCAAAGGTGATATTCAAATGAAACTATTTGTGCTAATTTTATTAACATCATTAATCTCTGCTCTACAGCATTAGTTTAAAGTTGTTTTTTGCTCTCCTGTAAAAGTAAGGTTTTTGACTTAAGAGCTTATTCACCGGAGTATAAGATGACATATGATAAAAAACAAAAATCAATCAAGATAGCATTCATGGTAACATGAAATCATAAGTGGATTTAAGTTCCTAACAGTAGCGTTTTGTCACGAACAAGAAAACTGAAATTTGATTACACACCATACATATTTTGAGGCTCCTTATTTATACCACAAATAATTATCCTTACGTCCCATCAAGCTTATTTTGTCAGGTCAGATATTGGTACGTTCTAAAGTTAGTAACGTACAGTTGGTGTCTATTTCATAGAAAATTTCACTCATGATAAAGCTTATTTTATACTTATATACTTAATGTTTTTAAATAATTTTTAGAAAATCTGAAAAGAATGGCTAAGTCATTGAAATGTTCATCGTGTGAAAGTGAAAATAACGTTGGAAGAGTCAACACTATTAATACAATTCATATGCTAATAGCGCCTCACAAATATTTCAATACCAATTAATAGTGTGATTTCCCAGAACATTTGACACATAGAATGTTTCAAAGACCAATTAATGCAATCAGAGGGTTTTCTGAAATCCTTGGCTGAAAATGACGAAACCTTTTCCTACCCGCTGGTTTCCTTCTCGCGGCTCTGAGAACTGATAAAACCAATTTTTAGAAACTTTTACCTTTTAGTTTGTCTTTACTCAAGCAAATCAATACATAAAGCCTTCTCCCAAGGTGTCATTTCTATCGTTCTTTGCACAGCCAAACTCTACTAAAAGTACCCCAGGAACTTTAATCGCAACTGTTTCCAAAATACTAAACGAATTACGCCATTCAGCTGTATAAATTCACATATTCCAACGGTGAATACTGAAGGAGTGAAAACACAATGTCTCAATATATGGCGCCATATGTTGCAATACTCTGCAAGTATTCGCGATCTATTAGGAAGGAATGCCATTTTTTTTCAGATGTACATCCAACGTCAGCCATAAATCCTAATTGTATCAGTTGGCGTACGGCAGATTGCAGTGCATGAGTCTTGTGACTTTTGGAATGCGTTCCTTATAATGCAATCAGAATAACTTAATCCCTAACTGCTTCTTGGAATGCGTTCGCACCGTGATATCCAGACCAATACTGCCAAACTCTGTTCCCCCTTCCCCCGTATCTCACCGGGAAAGTCCATCGCCAAATCCCGAAACATGTCTCTACGTTTTACGAGGAAAGTTCAGAGACAATATTTTGTGTGTGGATGCTTAAAAATGAACGTTTTTCGGAAGAGCCAAATTACAATAGTAGTTTAGCATGTTGAGGCAAAACTGCAATTCGCATTCTATTAAAAGGGGACGCAATTGTTTTTGTTTTCAATTTTCCATTTCCTATTGAGAAGTGCATTTCCCCTGTTTAGGAAGTGAATCTCCAGAACATTTGATGCATTGATGTTTGATTAATGCAATCAGGGTGTTTTATGAAATCCTTGTCTGAAATTGACGACAGCTTTTCCTTGCTACTGTTTTCCTTGTCGTGACTTTGAGAACTGATAAAACCAATTTCCAGAAATGTTTCCTTTTCGTTTCTCTTTACTCGTGCAAAGCAATACACACACTCTTCTTCCAAAGTGGCATTTCTATCGTTCTTTGCACAATCAAATTCTACTAAAAGTACCCCTGGAACTTCAATCCCAACTCTTTCCAAAATACTAAACGAATTAAGCCATTCAGCTGCATAAATTCGCACATTCTAACTGAATACTGGGTGAATGCTGAAGGAGTGAAAACGCAATGTCTCAATGTGTGGCACCATATGTTGCAATACTCCTGCAAGTAATCACGTTACAATGCAATCAAATACCTCCTTAACGGTTTCTTGGAATACGTTCGCACCGCGATATCCAGACCAACCCAACCATACTCTGTACCCCCGTATCTACCCGCGAAAGTCTATTCGAATCCCGAAACAAGTCACCACTTTTTAGGAGGAATGATTGATTGATTCGTGATTCCGGACGCGTCAACTACAGAGGTCATTAGTCCCGTTAGTGTAGTGCGTGTTTCTCTCCGGAGGTGGCGGTGATATTTTCCCCGTTGGATGGCGAGAACCGGCGCCGACGTACCGTCGACTAGCGGGGTTTTCCCACAACCAGGTATCTCCCACCAGCGGGGCACCGCCCCAGCCGGGACAAGCTGTAAGCTCTAAAAGTTTCTAAAAATTGGTTTTATCAGTTCTCAGAGCCGCTTCAATTTTTTCCTAAATTTGTACCTTACTTTTTGGAAGGAATTTATTAAAGCACCAGGAACATTTTCAAAATTTTTCAAACATTGCTCCAAATATTTTGTTTAAATTTCTTGAAAAAGTAGAGCACAATACACTTATAATGATGGCCCAAGTCCGATTTCCGCTGTTAACTCAGAATTTTCGAAAATTTTAGAATCCGCGTTTTCCTACAATTACAACATTGAAGATATAGTTTAGGCGACGATAGATGGTAGTTGGGAAGAGAAAAGGGCAAAAAACTAGCCCAGACCAAAGAAATTAGAAAATAACTAGCTCGAAAAAATCAGTGCCAATGTGCAGCACCACTAGTTTCGTTTAATGAAATCGGTACTCAAAAATTAGTTATTTAAAAACTTTCTTTCACTTTTACCTACAATTATAAATGATTACATGTGAGCGTATAATAAAGTTTGGTATACGCCCCAGCTGAAAATGTCACTCCCCTGTTAATTATTTACATTTCAGTTTTCAGAATGCAAACAGATACTCCTTAACATTCCATCCAAATAGATGGAGATAAGTTATGGGTATCTGAAATATAGAGATAACAAAAGGCGTAGTCGGATTGGTCTGGTTATTGTCTGGTTTAAGAATTCCTGGTAACCGTGATTGCCTTATACGGCAAGCATTTCACGGGCTCAAAAATTGTTCTCCAGTAGATAAAACACAAGAATTTAAGACTGACGTGGATCTACTCCTGTGGAAAACGTGCGATGTTTCAGCAGCACATGACTTCTCGAATTATTTCTAACTCTTGCAATTTTCGAAAATCCACAGAGTTGAATGAAAATGAGAAATGCGCCATTTTTAAGCGCTATTTACGCTATCCTAGAAAACAAACTTAAATCAACTCGCGGTGCTACAACAACAAATACTTTCTTGCCCTTATAAACGGTTGCGTAATATTATTAAACCGCTTTATAGAGCCAAAACATCTCTCAACAATTGAAAGGATTTCTCAAGAGTTTTCAACAGCCGTATCGTGGAGCGGAATGCCATTATTGCATTCCAATCTTATACATGAAGGATAGCCAGTGTTGTCAGATGTGTTGCGAGCTCTTTTCTCATCACTTCTATGGAATACCCCTAAGTAGCCTATCCAATGAAACAAAATTCCCCAACTTTGAAACGAAAGATATTCTCCACATTATTTTGGACTAACAATATGAGCTGTCCCTGACGAATCCATTGGCTCTACCTGTTAGCACATTTTTCTCGGCGCGGGTAAAGTTGCAGTGACTTCCGCCCACCTGGGCATTGCCGTGAAGCATTCCCGTCAGCGAAGGGCATTTTTCTGTGTGCATTGAGACCCTCTACTAGACAGATGTGTAAATAGGAGGAGCTGTGGTACTATGAGAGTAGTCTGGTTTGAAAAATCTAGGCATGTGTGCCTCGTAGGCCTCAATACATTCTGCAATGTTTATACCAATTACATTTTCTTACTGTATCAGTCAGGTAGCCTCGCCTAGTCAGTGTACCTTTCATTCTGTGTTATCATAGCAATGCAAGAGTTTTGAGACATTGTTAAAGTTTTTTGTATTCTTTGACACTACCCTAAAATTTAAATACTTCAAATCAACCAATGATCGTCCTTTGAACTGCTCGAACCTCTATACTATTATCTGTTTTTCACATAATTTTCTTTCTCTATGACTGTCGTTTATTCGTCTCCTTTTAAAGGGTTAAAAAATGGGAGAGAATAAGTCTATTGTTTCTTTCATATTTATAATAATTGGGAAAATAATATTTGTCTCAACATCGGATGAAAATAATTTCCCCAAACATTTATGTTCCCCATTATTTTCCCACAACGAAAATGAAAATCCTCATTTTGGGCAGTAGCGTAGCGTGGCCCGCGTGTTTGGAGATGCTCAACAATAACGCCAAATAACAATAACAACAAACATTATGATGTTTAATATTCTCTAGAATCTGTGTTATCAAAACAAATGTTACAATACTTCAACAGATTTATGTCAGGAGAGTTCTTGAAAGCAAATTATGCAATGGCTTAGCTTTAATTCTCATGCTCGATTGGCAATGAGATCACTTGTGCATTTATACAGTTCAGACCAAAATAATATTTAATATATTTTATGAAGAATTCATCTTCTAAGATATTAATTAAAAATTAGTAGGCAAACACTATTTCTCCTATTAAATGCCCATGACCAAGCAGAGAATCTCAAGTGAGAAAGAAAAATATTTCACTGGCAGCGTCAAGTGTGCTGCGCTCTCGTGCATAAAAGAGCAACTTGCTTATACACATCTTGCTCATACGCCTCGCCCTGCTCAGTCGTACGCTAGCGCCAGAAACTCGTGAATCTTTGGGAGAGGGATATGGTGGGGAGGGGGGAACCTCACCGTCTGCGCATGCGTCATTACACTTGGCAATCTCTTGGCAGATGCTAGAACCATTTTAGCATCCAAGCAATCAGAGGCCAGCTTGTACCAAAGCGCCGAATTCAATCACAGGAAACCACTTTTAATATTAATACAAAATGTGTTTCGCTCAATGAACCACTTGTAAGTATATAATATTTAGGATTCTTTGATTCATATTTGACGTGGGGATGCTCAGCATCTTAGCGTCCCCTGACGCTACGCCACTGATTTTGGGGACAAAAATTTCCAATCTAGCAAACATGAGGCTAGAAAAAGGAGTGCCGGAAATTCGAATTTGCAAATTATAAAATTAGCAAAATTAACTTAAACTTCACATATTGTTAAAAAAATGTATATTATCTTTTTTAAATAACTAATTTTTGAGTACCGATTTCATTAAACGAAACTAGTGGTGCTGCACATTGGCACTGATTTTTTCGAGCTAGTTATTTTCTAATTTCTTTGGTCTGGGCTAGTTTTTTGCCCTTTTCTCTTCCCAACTACCATCTATCGTCGCCTAAACTATATCTTCAATGTTGTAATTGTAGGAAAACGCGGATTCTAAAATTTTCGAAAATTCTGAGTTAACAGCGGAAATCGGACTTGGGCCATCATTATAAGTGTATTGTGCTCTACTTTTTCAAGAAATTTAAACAAAATATTTGGAGCAATGTTTGAAAAATTTTGAAAATGTTCCTGGTGCTTTAATAAATTCCTTCCAAAAAGTAAGGTACAAATTTAGGAAAAAATTGAAGCGGCTCTGAGAACTGATAAAACCAATTTTTAGAAACTTTTAGAGCTTACAGCTTGTCCCGGCTGGGGCGGTGCCCCGCTGGTGGGAGATACCTGGTTGTGGGAAAACCCCGCTAGTCGACGGTACGTCGGCGCCGGTTCTCGCCATCCAACGGGGAAAATATCACCGCCACCTCCGGAGAGAAACACGCACTACACTAACGGGACTAATGACCTCTGTAGTTGACGCGTCCGGAATCACGAATCAATCAATCATTCCTCCTAAAAAGTGGTGACTTGTTTCGGGATTCGAATAGACTTTCGCGGGTAGATACGGGGGTACAGAGTATGGTTGGGTTGGTCTGGATATCGCGGTGCGAACGTATTCCAAGAAACCGTTAAGGAGGTATTTGATTGCATTGTAACGTGATTACTTGCAGGAGTATTGCAACATATGGTGCCACACATTGAGACATTGCGTTTTCACTCCTTCAGCATTCACCCAGTATTCAGTTAGAATGTGCGAATTTATGCAGCTGAATGGCTTAATTCGTTTAGTATTTTGGAAAGAGTTGGGATTGAAGTTCCAGGGGTACTTTTAGTAGAATTTGATTGTGCAAAGAACGATAGAAATGCCACTTTGGAAGAAGAGTGTGTGTATTGCTTTGCACGAGTAAAGAGAAACGAAAAGGAAACATTTCTGGAAATTGGTTTTATCAGTTCTCAAAGTCACGACAAGGAAAACAGTAGCAAGGAAAAGCTGTCGTCAATTTCAGACAAGGATTTCATAAAACACCCTGATTGCATTAATCAAACATCAATGCATCAAATGTTCTGGAGATTCACTTCCTAAACAGGGGAAATGCACTTCTCAATAGGAAATGGAAAATTGAAAACAAAAACAATTGCGTCCCCTTTTAATAGAATGCGAATTGCAGTTTTGCCTCAACATGCTAAACTACTATTGTAATTTGGCTCTTCCGAAAAACGTTCATTTTTAAGCATCCACACACAAAATATTGTCTCTGAACTTTCCTCGTAAAACGTAGAGACATGTTTCGGGATTTGGCGATGGACTTTCCCGGTGAGATACGGGGGAAGGGGGAACAGAGTTTGGCAGTATTGGTCTGGATATCACGGTGCGAACGCATTCCAAGAAGCAGTTAGGGATTAAGTTATTCTGATTGCATTATAAGGAACGCATTCCAAAAGTCACAAGACTCATGCACTGCAATCTGCCGTACGCCAACTGATACAATTAGGATTTATGGCTGACGTTGGATGTACATCTGAAAAAAAATGGCATTCCTTCCTAATAGATCGCGAATACTTGCAGAGTATTGCAACATATGGCGCCATATATTGAGACATTGTGTTTTCACTCCTTCAGTATTCACCGTTGGAATATGTGAATTTATACAGCTGAATGGCGTAATTCGTTTAGTATTTTGGAAACAGTTGCGATTAAAGTTCCTGGGGTACTTTTAGTAGAGTTTGGCTGTGCAAAGAACGATAGAAATGACACCTTGGGAGAAGGCTTTATGTATTGATTTGCTTGAGTAAAGACAAACTAAAAGGTAAAAGTTTCTAAAAATTGGTTTATCAGTTCTCAGAGCCGCGAGAAGGAAACCAGCGGGTAGGAAAAGGTTTCGTCATTTTCAGCCAAGGATTTCAGAAAACCCTCTGATTGCATTAATTGGTCTTTGAAACATTCTATGTGTCAAATGTTCTGGGAAATCACACTATTAATTGGTATTGAAATATTTGTGAGGCGCTATTAGCATATGAATTGTATTAATAGTGTTGACTCTTCCAACGTTATTTTCACTTTCACACGATGAACATTTCAATGACTTAGCCATTCTTTTCAGATTTTCTAAAAATTATTTAAAAACATTAAGTATATAAGTATAAAATAAGCTTTATCATGAGTGAAATTTTCTATGAAATAGACACCAACTGTACGTTACTAACTTTAGAACGTACCAATATCTGACCTGACAAAATAAGCTTGATGGGACGTAAGGATAATTATTTGTGGTATAAATAAGGAGCCTCAAAATATGTATGGTGTGTAATCAAATTTCAGTTTTCTTGTTCGTGACAAAACGCTACTGTTAGGAACTTAAATCCACTTATGATTTCATGTTACCATGAATGCTATCTTGATTGATTTTTGTTTTTTATCATATGTCATCTTATACTCCGGTGAATAAGCTCTTAAGTCAAAAACCTTACTTTTACAGGAGAGCAAAAAACAACTTTAAACTAATGCTGTAGAGCAGAGATTAATGATGTTAATAAAATTAGCACAAATAGTTTCATTTGAATATCACCTTTGGTTGATTATCATCAATCCCTGATTTACTTCAGTTGAAAGATTTTTTTTTCTCTCCCATAAAATTGAGATTTTATTACTTATCAGCTTATTCACCGGGAAAGATTGTGATATCTTATAGCTGAAGGAATGCTCTCTTCATGTCGTGGGTGTAAACATTCTAATAAAATGATAGTCTATTATTCAAACAAAAGGTGTCTTCTCAGACTGAGAATGACTCAGATTGGGGTAACGACCGAAATTCATATTATGTCTTTTAATGGATGAAAATTGCAGATATTACCTGGACACGGTACTTATGCTTGTGATCTTTATAAATATTTATTTATTTATGTATTTATTTATTTATTTGATGTTATAACAGCATATACTTTGATGCATTTTCGGAAACAGCTACGTAATATTAAAATATTGCATTTTCTCCGATACTAACTCCTCAGCTATTACTTGAAAACGTCTAATTTAACCAATTCAAACTAAGCGCCAGTGAAACATATCTGCATTTATTTCGAGAGTCAGGAGAAGCAATAATTTCTTACTTGGACAAATGCAACAAACAGGAATAAATTCTACTGTTACAGTACGAGATAGTCGTTGCCAGATTATTTTTCGTCTAAATCGTGATTTTTAACAAATCTTAGTGAAAAAAAGCGTAATTTGTTTGGAAAAGCGAGATAAAAAACATTAGTATTATTTTAATTGTAAGTATTGAAGCAGATACAGTTACACAGATTTCAATAACAAACAACGTAATCAGTGGTTTATCAAATTTCAGCAGCTAATATTTTATAGACATTTTCGTAATCAGAAGACGTACCTCGCTTTGAGAGTGTCTGTTATTTTTTTTTTGCAGGGTATGAGCTAGCGATCTTCATGTAAGAGCCTGTTTTCGAGTGTTTTATGATATTATTTAGTCCACCATGAGAGACGCTCCATTCTTTCTTACACAGTCGACAAGATGCTTTATACTCGTTTGACTTACTTGACTACTAAACATAGCCAGTTATAATCACGTTCCAATTTAATGTTGTATTTTGTTAACCGACGTTTTTCTAGTTTAATTTTCTTAATGGATGTGTCTTGCACCGACAAATGCAAACTGTTCGAAGAACTATCATCTTCTTTACTCATCTTTAAACAAAGCGTGAAGGAATTGTGCTCAATTGAACTGTGCAGTTTATTTTCCAAGTAGAGTATATCCAATATGCGATGCGAGCACACAACATTTCGTTAAAAAATGAACAGCGCTTTGCGGTCTGCGTTGGCGTCGACATCTTTAGCTCTATGTAGTAGTAGGTGTGTCAACTAGCCGCCTTTTGAACAAAATTTTTGAAGCCAGTTTGAGGCTAGTTCCTCGCTTATCCGTACGGTGCGCACGATCGAGTTGGGCATTCATGATAGCGTCTCGCGATTCAGTGGCTTCCACCAGAGGTTACAAAGCTATTAAATGGGTCACCATCTTGTCCCACAAATGCCCAAGTCGTTCGCAGCGCTTACATAGCGAGAACTGTGAGAACTAGCCTCACATTAGCTTCAGTTTTAGACCGCGAGTGAACCCACCTATATCTCTTACACCGTGGCGACGACCTACTCACCCGACGATCCGACTCACCCCTTTGCATCACACGACGACCGACTCATCCGCTACTGTCGCTGAGATTGCTTCCGCATGCTTTCTTCTTGTTTTCCTTTTTTGTATTTTTTTTGCATTGGGCAATTCAAATCGAAAGATTTTACAAAAGCGTGATTTTGGCTGTATTGGGTGGGACATTCACTTTTAGTCTTAAAAAGCGAGACGTCTCGCTAAAAGCGGGACGTCTGGCAACGCTGATCTGTATTCAGATTTCAACTTGTTTATGGGTTAGTTAGTCACTGTACATCATACATAGTTGATAAATCTAATATTAATGAACTAATTAAATTACTAATGTTATACGATTTGTAATATTAAATTAATTTATTATCGCCTTATTATACATTGACACCACTTCAAACGAAGCGCAGGAATATAAAACTTTAATGTTTATATTAATGGGAACTGGTTTGTTTATTTCAACATTTTTTATAACAGTGTCTGTGGCCAAACTCATCTTGGAGGGAAGGGATAATCATTATAAACTTAAAAACTGTGGTTGATTATCGCTTCCCTCCAATTACCATTATGAATTACCATAAAATATGTCGGCTACCATCACAGAAGTTATGTGGAGAAAATTTAAAGAAAACATGCGGAGCGGTTTTTGAGAAAACAAATTAAAAATTGCCTACTCTTGAGGTAGCGCAACCAACACCACCTGAAATACAAGGTCTGTCGACGCTCAGAGTCTGTGCGCAACGCCGCCACGACGATAAGGCCATGGTTCATTACCACGTGAATAGAACGATAGAGTTGTTTGTTCTATATTTTTTACTTAATAATAAAAAGGTATTGATATTTATGTCGTGTGTATACAGTGATACAAGGACAGAAATTATGCCTAATAAATGATAGTGTATAGAAACTAGTGGTGCTACGGAATGTCACAGACTTTCCCGTATTAGTTTTCTGTTTCCTTTTTGTCTCGGCTAGCTATTCGAACTTGCTACATACTCTTGCCAGCTGTCATCTATCGCCGCCCAAAATAATTTAAATTTTCTCATTTTTTCGGTTTACTAATAGTAGAATCGAAATATTCAAGAATATTAAAAAAAGAGTAAAACACCCTCCTAAATGGTGATTATCACTGAACAGTTTGGAACAGTTTTTAATAAAATGGCGTTTGTGCGTTACTGTAAACGGAAAACTTGAAGCTGTTTTTCAAAGACGTTTTTTGAGTTTTCGAAAAACTTTATGGGAAGTCTTTTGAAACACTTGCAGTCACAAATACAATAATGATTACAAATCTCTGGAAATGTGCATATTAATAGATATTTCAAAAGAGAAATATTTCAAAAAGTATATATTTGCGTAAATTTTGAAAAAACAGAATATACCAAAATACATTTTCTGTCATCTTAAACAGTGCAATTATCTAGAGGGGTACAAAAAATTTGAAGAAAAAATTTGCTGCCGTTTTTTGAGAAAATAGCGTTAGAGCGTTTCTGAAAATGCGGAATTTTGAGCTCATTGTCACAGAAAATTGTTGCGTTTTTGAGAAACTTTATATGACATTATTCAAAGCACATATACTCATGAATATAATAATGTGAACAAATCGCCGCTAATACAAATACTAACTACGTGAAAGAAGTCAAACAATGCCATTTTGTAATTTTGAACAAAAAAGAATAGAGCATATTGGCGTTTGTCATGTTATAGAGTGCATTTAACACTACCACTACAAGAGCTAAAAAATTAGTTTTGTAATTAATTGCATATATTTCACTCAATATTGCGCGAAAACTAGTAAAATTTTTAAAAAGATGTACTTGACTTTAAAGAAAGAACTAAGTACAGAAAAAATTTCATTTGAAGGATGAATCTCTATTTTCAATTTTGTTGTTGTAGGAAGACGTCGAAACAATTAAAACTTTTGAGTTAATGGTGAAACTCGAACGTTTGCCACTTTTGTAAGTGTATTTTACTCTATTCTTACAAAAAAAATTTAAAAAATTGGAGCCGTTTTTGAGAAAATTTTGAAAATGTCTCGTAAATTAGCACCAAATTTTAAAAAATATTTTTCAAAATCTCAAAGCTGTGAATCGAGCCAGATCCACAAGAGTTTTCTTCAATTTGAGAAAATCCTGTGCATGGTTTAGGCCCTAGAACGGTTCACAGACGGACAGACAGACGGACAGACAGACAGAGACAGACGGACAGACAGACAGACAGACGGACAGACAGACAGACAGACAGACGGACAGACAGACAGACAGACGGACAGACAGACAGACAGACGGGACGGACAGACGGGCAGACGGACAGACGGACAGACGGACAGACGGACAGACGGACAGACGGACGGACAGACGGACGGACGGACAGACGGACGGACAGACGGACGGACAGACGGACAGACAGACGGACTTTTTGCCGTCAATTGGTTTCTCTGTACCAAGGACCCACAAAAGAGGAATACTGGCTGAGTTGTAGAATGTTTTTTCGTAATATAGCAACTGAATTTATCCTCCTTTTCGTTATCAGGGTCAGGTAATTATTTTTTTTCTCCCGAAGATCTTCCATTTTTCCGCGCATCATTTCATAACTCCGTACATGCGTATGTATACAAAAAGTAAAAATATGGGGAATTAGATGTTAATAAAATTGCGAATGGGCTTGTGAATGATTTCCGTGGGTAGTGAATTAAATTAAGACAGTAATCTGGGGATTAATAGGCACGAAATAAACATAAAATGCTTAGATAAGATTAACCCTTGAGAAATGATAATGTGCGTGAGAAAGGAAAGATTATGCGTGATGGAGGAGAAACGGATTTAGGTACTTTATTGCGCATCAGGGAAGTCAAAAGAAGAGCGCTTACAAACGGGGAACGCATTGAGATTCAATGTTGATCGTGTCGCAGAACGGATCCAGATCCTATGACGATTGGATGAGCATGATGTAAATTATTAATTTGGATGAAAATGTAAGCAGAACAAAATATAAAACGTGTATGGAAAGGAAGAAGAGAAAACCAAAGAGCACAATCGAACCAAACCAAGAACATGATTAATACACAATATATACTAATTTATTACAACAAACACAAATTAATTGCCGTTGCCGTTTATGGAAAAATAATTGTTAAAAACTGAAACGTATTCAACCATGCCAGATATTCAAATACCTTTGTAGAGAGAACCAGCCAGCACAAATCGGACCAAACCAAGAACATGATTAATACATATTATATACTAATTGTTTGCCACAAATACGAATTTATTGCCGTTGCTGTATATGATGAAAACCTTGTTAAAAAACATTAGCACATTTAACTATGCCGGAAATTCAAATTCGATTATAGAGTGAACAAAGGGGCACAATGGAACCAAACCAACCAAATCAAATTACCCCCGTTTTCGCCCTGAAGATACGTGGCAATTAATTCGCAATTGTGGCAATTAAATGGCAATTAATTAGCAATAAATTATTTGAGTGTTTCTGTGGACCTGCAACCCGAATTTCACTGATGTGTGTGCTGGCGTCGCGTCAAGCCAGCTCACACCCGTTTTCGCCCTGATGATACGTGGCAATTAATTCGAAATTGTGGCAATTAATTGGCAATTAATTCGAAATTGTGGCAATTAATTGGCAATTAATTAGCAATAAATCATTAGACAAGTTTCATTCCGGTGAGCTGACATAGCTGTTCCGGCTTGACGCACCTGAAAACAGCGTCGCAGGAGGGCAAGTAAAGGAAACAGACTTTTGTTGTTGGGGAAGAGCTGTCGGCGCCGCGAGGGGAGACCTCTGGATCGAAGACTTTGTGACGGGAGTGGGAAGAGGGTCCGGGAGCTAGCCCGCGACCTAACTCAAAACGCGGAGTACAAAGGACACCCTTTCCGCGGTAGAGCACAATTAGTGCGAGTCAAGTAGACAGGCGGATATAATGATGGCTACCGCTGGGACGCGATAATCGACTATAACGAGCCCGAGCGCGCAACTCAGGACAAGAGGCTACCCAAAATTCGATATGCTCACGTGTTTGCCAGGGTCGGGAGCAGACACACGGCGTAGTTCGGAACCGAATTTCAGCGAACCAATTAGAATGACAGTTGCCAAAAGAAACGACAAGCAGGATTGGATGAGAAAGAGAGTAGGCGGAATGAAAACTTGACAGAGAGTGGAGGAATACGGTGGCAGAGCACGTGACGGGAAACTGCGGTAGAGGTTGCTGAGAGACACGGAGTTTGTCAAGAGGGGACGTGAGTGATGAGAGACGCGAATTTTGTCGAGAGAGGACGCTAGAGTATCGGCAAGCTCCGCAGTGAGTGGAAGCCAAACTAAGAACAAAAACTTTTATCAAATTTGGCGGTGATCGAGACTTTGATGCACTTAATTCCGAGCGAGTGTGCGAGGGAGAGAATCAGACTCCATGATTCGTTCCTCACCAATAATGATTCCGGCAGTGGGTCGAGTTAGATGGTTCGCGGACTAGATGAATCGTGCACAGCGGTGAAGGCAGATGCGGCATAGACTCGTACGCGCGTGGTGTAACGAAGGGCAGCCGTTACTCGGGAGGCCTGAGCATCTCGACAACCGGACGGCGGAGCAGAGCTAAGCCGTGGAATCCATTGCACGACTCCATTCCTCAGGGCGATGACTGGCAAGGCTGTTCTTCCGGGCTGCGTGAACCCAGGTCCACGCGCTCGACTCCTTAGCTACTAACTAGTAAGAACCTTCCAACGAAATGGTATGTGAACAAAGACTTTATTAATTAATGCAAGTAGAAAGACAGAAGAAAAATCAGTAGATGTATTGTAATTAGTTTGTCATAGAGAAACTTAGTAATTAATAAATTTTAGGCATGAATAACGTAACTAAATTATCAAATGCAGTAGTAAATGACCCAATTTAAATTCACCAACGATCGTCTCCTGTATTATTTCAGTAGTAAACCTTTCCGTTGCGGCTCTCACACGCAACCACCCTTTATAAATGAGGTATAGATAATTTCGATTAAAAAGAAAGATAATTTCACGGAGACGTGACGAATTGCACTTTGACTTTAAAAATACGAAGGATTTGTTTAACGAAACGCATCGAAAAATTCAAGTCAAATGCAACCAACACCACCTAGACATACTTTACAAGGCCTGAGCAGTCATTCAAGAAAGCCTGAAAAGCCGCCTGAAAAGGCCATACAAACTGAAACGCTAAGTCAAATTGTGGTTACCAGACGAAAATATTACACCTATCAAATAAGAAGAAAAGATGTCTACTTTCTTCAGTTGAAAGATTGTTCATAAAAACGTGCTCTTTTTCAGGCGAATAAAAGCTGTATGCACTTTCTATTAATACAGTTATCACCACTAACAACGCACAGTACATGAAATCCTATCTGTTCTATTCTGAATATACTTTTTTAAAAATATTTTGCAAGTCTTCATTTTAAATGTATCTCATCCGTCGTGAGAGGCAATAATTTATGACTATCACTTAATTTATGTGTTTGTTTCTTGTACACTTCAAAAAATTATAAATTGATTTCATCTGAGGTTCTAAGTAAAATTAACACAATCTCATAATTGCATTAGGATCAGGAAATGTTATGAGCCCTAAATGTTTGAAATATTTATAAGAATATGGTTATATGGTACATCGTATGCAATGCAATATGAAACAACATGAACTGTACTGATATGCACTTCTTTTCTTTGTAACGAGTTTGTTTTCCAGCATAAAAACCACAGGTTTGTTAAATTGTGAATTTGTGTTATTGATTTGAAGTAAGAGATCTGAAATTGGACGCAAAGCCATCATGAGGGCTATTATAATTACTTGTATTGAAACATAACTTTAACCTAACATTTCTACAACACCATTAATTTCATTTGTATTACACGCACTATCTGCTATTGTGGGGCCTCCAACTTTTAATACTTTTTTACAACTATAATACTGAATTTCAATTCCTTATCATCACAACTGAATTAATAATTTTATTAATATATTATTATTCAATATGTAGAAAATAATACCGTCTTTCCTATTAATGATAGACTAAAATAAAATAAGCAACTCCAATTTGCTTCTTAGTTCTTCGAAAGTACTCAAAGATATTTTATTTAATCTTGCAATGTTTTCTTAATCACTTTCTTCAATAGCAGCAAGCAGACACGCAATTTCTTTTCAAGGGGACTTCTCTGCAATTCTCTGAGCAATTCAAGTAAGCAGGACAATTGGGCAACAAAGATGGCATAGCTCCACGGGACAGTCGTGTATGTTTTAAAGGAACACTTATTTTATTCCATTATCACAACAGAACACTGAATTCTTCTCGATGTCCCATGTTCGCAAATGCAATTCACGAATCTGAAGTAAACACTGAACTTGGCAACTTACCCTCTTCACGTTTTATCATAATTCCCTCACTTGAGGACACAGCAATTATTCACCATGACTCTCACTGTTATCATCAAGTCTACACCTATATAACTAAAACTCGAAAGTTACAAGTGCTATTCAACGTACACAATTGAATTGGCCTCAACTCGAACGATTCGGCCTTTTCTAGCCGCCATATTGGCTTTAAAAAACTGCAGTGCGCAGGCCTTGTATGTCTAGGTGGTGTTGATGCAACCCGCAACACTTGCTAACGTTTTCGTCAAATAACTCCTAAACCAAGGGTTTTTAAGGCCTTAAAAACTAAAATATTGAGGCCAAAGGCCTCAAATACCATAATCTACCATATACCACCATAATCTATAAGAAAGAGACATTCTCAACATTCAATTAAATTGTCGGTCCCGCACTTCAATACTATCAAGGCCACCTCAATATTTCAGCCCTTGATGCTGGTAGCCATTTTTGTGACGACACGGTTAGAAGGCTTAGATTCCTCAAATCTTCTATTTACGCTTTCTGTATACACCGTGGTTTGTGCAGTCTAATTAGGTTTATTTGCATAATCATTAATGCAAGATTTGCTCTCAGCAACAACTAGAAGTACTATTATAGTTGCTTGATACCTATGAAGATTGTTTCTTACGCGTGAAGTGAAACTATTCAATTAATGTTTTGCCTTGGTCTGTGATGTGTACTTAATTTTGAAGGGATGTGGGCGTTCAGTGAAGAGTGAAGACTGTGTTTGTGTTTTACCTGTACCAATATTTTCGTCATAATTAGATGAAATTTTCAAGTCAGCGGGTTCGAGACATATAGCTTTCTCAAAAGTAAAAGCTAATATTTATGTGACTATCACGAAAAGCTAAAACCTAACTGACAAAGAATATTGAATAATTACTTCAAATACCTTGAAGTAAGTGTTGGGGATTGTTCCAAGAAAATTCTCCATGATATTGAATAAATATTTATTGAAAATTTCTTTTACACATTAATTGCATAGTTCTTTTTATTTTATTTGTTATTGTGTTAGTAAGTTACAAGTTACCTTTATAGATTTTTAAACAAATAAAAACGTTTTGTTTACTACTTTCCCTCTTAGAATGAAAATAGAAGGATAGGGATGAGTGTGGGGTCTAACATGCGAGAGTTCTCGCACGGGTACGCAAAGGTAGTGGGGGAAACCTTGAGCTATGGCACTACACAACGAACAAACTTTTTTAAAGTAGCTAAAGTAAAATAGCTTGAAATAATGGAAAACAAAAATAAAAACGTGCTAGCCTATAATACTATGTGAATTAATTAAAAACAACTAAATTTGAAATTATAGAAAGCATAGTGCAAGTCACCCGACAACTGTCGACGATCGCAGTCCAAACGCACGATTTTAAATGTTGGCGGTATCTGGAGGTATGTACATCAACGCCCAGCTGCAAACTCATATTGTAAATAATACATCGTTTGATATTAGATTAGATTAGATTTATTTAAACTGCAATTGGGCATAACCCGGTGGCAGCTAATTACAAAAACATAAATATACACAGCCTTTCTGTAATATAGAACTCCAAAACCACTAATAGTAATAATAATAATAACAACAACAACAACAACAACAATAATAATAATAATAATAAGAAGAAGAAGAAGATGCAAATTATATATTAATTGTAGTAATAATAATGGTAAATAATGATAATAATATTAAAAACTGACTGATTCATAAAACATTAAATTACATTAAGAGAGAAAACCACACACACACACACACACACACACACACACACACACACACACACACAAACTGCATTAGTATTACACTGCACTTCACTGCACTTCACTTCACTAAGACCTGAAAACATTTCCTTCTTTATTTCTCTGCTATACACTGCACTAACACCTCACTTCACAATAGACACTTATGCATCGCTATATAACCCACTATTCTCCCTCATTTACTTAATAATACCCTAAATTAATTTCCTAAACTGTTGAACACTTGAGGAAAGGGTTCAAAGGTTTTTGCAGGCAATCTATTCCATTCCGTAATCGTTCGATTTGTAAAAAGAAAATTTCCCGACATCCGTTCTCTGCTGTCCTTAAATTTATTTTGTGCCTGTGATCCACTCTACTGATGTATGTAGGGAATACATAGCCGCCGATTAATTTCTTCCAAGCTGGATGACCATTATAAGCTTTATACAAGGCGCAGAGTCCTTGCTACTGATCGCCTGTTTTTGAGTGAATCCCACCCTGCCGTTTTCTTTGTCCCTGAAAGTAAATTTAGCTGCCCTATGCTGAATCCTTTCCAAGTGTTTACACTGCATAATCTTGTGCGGATCCCAACAAATTGTTCCATATTCCATTATTGGACGAACAAGAGATAAATAAGCAATTTCCCTCGCGTTTGCCGTACTCTTTTTTAGGATGCGCATTACAAAGTGAAGAGATCGCCAGGCTTTCCCCTACAACAAAATCTACGTGTTTTTTCCAATTTAATTTACTATCGAAATGAATTCCTAGGTACTTGCACGAGGAAACTCTCGGAATAATGTCATTATTTAAACGGTAATGTGTTTCACTGTAATTATGACCCCTGCCAAAAGTGATGGATTTACTTTTAGAGCTATTTATGGACATTCCGTTATTTTCCGCTCAGTAATGTAACGCATCAAGATCCTTTTGCAGTATTTCTTCATCTCTTTTCGAGTTAATACTACGATATATTATGCAATCGTCTGCAAATAGCCGAACATTTGAGGTTAATTGCGCCGGCAGATCATTGACGAAAGCTAGAAATAGAAGGGGTCCAATGACACTCCCCTGCGGTATTCCTGACGTAACGCTTGCCCCGGAAGATAACTCTTGTCCAATTCGGACTTTCTGTTTTCTATCTCGCAGAAACTCGCTAATCCACGCCACCACCCTGGGATCTATGCCTGAATTCATTAATTTCTGTACAAGCCGATCGTGTGGAACGACATCAAATGCTTTAGCAAAATCTATAACTACTGCATCTACTCTCCCGCCCGCGTCAATTTCATCTGCTAGATCCTGAAATAGCGTGACTACCTGACTTTCGCATGAATAACCACTCCTGAACCCGTGTTGCCCATCGTAGAGCCATTTTTTAATTTCCCATTCTTTCTTAATGTAACTCCCAACTAGATGCTCCATAAGCTTGCACACCACTGACGTAAGACTTACCGGCCTATAATTGCATAATTTAGTTTTGTCACCACTTTTAAAAATTGGTACGACAAAGGCTAATTTCCAATCTTCCGGTACTTTTGAATTATTCAAAGACACGTGAAAAATTCTAATTAGGTACGGTAATATTGCCTTTCCTGCCAGTTTAATTAAATCCGTAGAAATGTCGTCTGGACCCCTTGACTTACCATTTTTCATTGACTTTACTTTATTCCATAGAACGTTTACTTCAATATTAAACTGATTCGCAACCGAAGGCCCTTGAATAAATGGATGGTCCGTACTATTTTTGAAAACCGAACTAAAATACTTATTAAATGCATCCGCTTTTGCCCGATTGTCAGTAATTAGCGTGTTTCCATTTTCGCGAATAACTGGGATATCCTCTTTATTTCCTTTCCTTCTACGAACATATTTATAAAAGCCTGTCCAGTTATTTCCCTTCCCACCTAGAATATTCTTTAAATATGCCTCCTGAGCAATTTTCTTTTCGCGCTTCAATTCTTTTGAATGATTTCGAAAAATATTCATATGCTCGCTACTACGCTTTCTGTTCTTAAATGCCTTTCTCGTTATCCTCTTCATTCTCCTAATTTTTGCATTGTAGTATTCTGGATCCGGATTATTTTTTAGAATTATGCACGGAACAAACTTTTGCAAAGCTTCGTATATAATATCTTTAAACACGCCCCATATTTCTTCCATACCGCCCTCTGTTCTTAGAAAGCGGTCATATTGTTCCCTAAAGAAGCCTTGAAGCCCGCTTACATTTGCTTTCTTGTATTGCCGTACTTTCGTTCCTATTGTAATGCCTTTCCTTGAAATATTTCCGTCTAAGTCAAGAAGAACCGCTTTGTGGTCACTAATACCCTCAACAACTTCACAAGATATGAAAAGTTCTTTCGGCCTAATTAGGTAGACATCCAAAATCGCATCCTGTCGCGTCCCGGTCCGAACTACCTGGATAAAACCCTCTTCCCAGACCAGCCCGTTTACTAAATTTTGGACTTTCCCTTCGCTAACGGTAACGGTAACTTCGGTAACGGTTAAACTCAAGGTGTCGGTTCGTTAAGATATTCAATATGCAAACATCGTTTTAGCAACATTCCCATGTACCGAAGTTAAGTCTAAGCCTAGTAAATTGTTTCTAATGGCAACAAATGGTATTTAGTACTCAAAGGTGAAAATATTAATTTGATTATTTTTTGGCTCGGAATTGCTTTTCTTGAGGTACGTAAGAACGCAGAAAATAATCCAATACTTTTAGTATACAAATAATTTTTCAATTTTCGCATCCCAGCAACCTGGCACCCTGACTCTCCAAAACCCCCTCGGTTCCTCATAACAAATCAAGGAAAGTTAAATAATATTGCAAAGAGTAGGTCTGTACTTACCCGATCCGGTATTTTCGCACTACTTTACTTGGCTTTCTCAAGAGTAAAAACCTTTTCTATTATTTTTATGACTAGCAAGGAAAGCGAAAGGTTAACTCTCAAGGAAGATTGAATAATTTCTTCAAATGTTGTTTTTAAAGAAGTATGAATTGTTCCAAGAACATCTCTCTATAATGCTGAATAAACATTTATTGAAAATTTGTTTCCAGCATCAATTGCATTGTTATTTTGTTTGATATTCTGTGTACATTAGTAGTTCCTCTCCTTCTCTCTCCTGCTTTATGGAAAGGATTCACAAATGGATAGGGAAAGGGTGGAGTTTGCCAAGCGAGAGTTCTCTCACGGGTACGCTAGTTCTTATCAATGACCAAACAATTTCCTACAAATCGCCTTTTCCTAGCATGTGTAATTAATTTAATTAGTCAAAGGAGTAAACGTTAATAAGTGTGTCGGCATAAAATGAGTCATGGAGTGCGGCCGGGCAGCCCTCGAAATTGGCAAAACATGATGTAGAAGCTGAGGATTAATGAAAGGGGAGCGAACCCACCTGATGGTAGTTTGGCGGTAAGGTCAAGGTAGGACCGCGTCACCATCACAATATAAATATTAAATAAGATTGGAGATAAGCTGCATCCTTGTCTTAGTTCTAAATTAGTTTTCCTTTTATGTTCCTCATTGTTTTGGATACATACATATGATTTTTTATACATGCGTTGTACTACAAAAATCAAATGTATTGGAACTCCTCTTTTGTGCATTGTTTTCCAAAGCAACTTCGTTTAACCCTGTCAAATGCCTTTTTATAATCAATGAAGAGTATGTGAGTTTCTTTGTTGTATTCCCTATGCTTCTTTAGAATTTGTTGAATTGTGAAAACGTCTGTGCATGATCTACCAAGGCGAAATCCTCTTTGTTCTTGGCACCGGTAGAGAACGGTTTCGTTGGAATGATTACTATACACACAATTTTTACATGCACGTTTGTTATGTTAATGTAATCACTGTTGAAAATGTTAGTATTGTATTATATCATGATCACAAACCTTTGAAATGTTAATGTTTTGGATGGTTGCCTTTTTGAATGTTGGTACTACTGTAGATATACTGCAATTTTTCTAACTTTGCCCCTGTAGGTCACTCAAATCCCATCTTCGCGATGGAATATGTCACGGTATTTCGCATCTTTCTCAGTCGTTCCGCTACATTTCGTATGATCGCGACCGTATTAAGCAGTGCTTGCGATCATGCGACTTCTACCGGCAAGACCGAGAAAGACATATTTCAAATGCCGTGCCTATTTCATCGCGAAGATGGGGTTTGAGTGGCCTTGAGAGACAAAGTTAGAGAAATTGCAGAATAAGTTCCCTCTCGAAGTTTTGAAGCAAAACCAGTGTTGTTTGATTGTTCGCTCTGTGAACTTGGTTCTAAGTTCTGTCGTTCTTGTGTGATTTGAAGACTATTAAAAACTGTATTCAACGCATTCTTCGTTTAATTATTTTCTTAAACCTAACAGAAAATAAGAATCTTACAAAAACAATCATTACAACACAATATGTAATAATAATGTATTCATTTACCACAATCATGTGAAACCACAATGATAAGCTTAAAACAAAGTAACATCGATTAGCTCGACCAAGTTGAGAATGATGTTTACAGGAGCGCGCCACCGTCTGTGTTTGCAACCGAAACGACTGAGACGGAGATATAAGGATACTCAATTCAAAATTAAAATGGGACCGTGCCAAACTATTGCGAAAGAAAGCGCGATTTATTTCGTTGCAAATCTAGTATCTTCCCAATTAATGTTTTAACTACATTTGGACATGCCTACACCTCATATTGGAAGAAATAAAGTAAACTTTTCTCTGCAAAATGATTCAAAATTTTGAAACTAATTCTTTCGATGAGCAGTACGATTCATATAAATCGTTTATTTTAACTTAAGTAGTTTCTCAGAATATATACCAAATAAAATTCTTTTTTACGTAAGAAATAACTACCACCTAAATGAAGAAAATTGTCGATACTTCTGACAATGAAGTGAATGTTTTGGTACTTTATTGCATACCTTACAAACCGTCTAAAGCCTATGGAAAAAAGATAAAAGAAGGAGAATAAAAATGTTTAAATTTAATGAATAAGTATTAAAAATTCAATATAAATAGAACCTTTTATTATAGTCTTGTACTAAAACGGCGAAACGTAAAAGAAGCAACTTAAAGGGACAAAAATAAACAGTCACTGCAAATCTTGCATGATGTGTCTCTGATGTTATATTTTATCAGCTAATTCACAACCTCTATGAAGGAGGCCATGGTGATTCCGTAGAAGCAGTCTCTGAACTCGCTTCCCGCTCCTGGCGACTTTTGTTAGCGAAACTGACTGTACAGACCCGTGTTTTCACTGTTAGTTCCACGACGCGCCGCAATCGCAGCCTTCATTCTTCTCTTGGTCGAGTTATACCTATGCGATCTTTTGGACAACAATGCAACTACAAGCGATAGTAGTTTCAATTTAAACCGCTGGCTTAGCGATTCATGCAGAAAAAGTGTAGAATGATTAACCGTTACATGTGACTCGGAGTACTAAAATGGTACGTTTTGGACCCCAAGGTGAGAATGATTTATTTCCAAAAAAAAAATAATTATCGTATTTTTTTCTGCTGAACGCATTTTTGATACATTAGGGCAGGCCTGCACAACACCTGCTCCCGCGGGCATTCTGCGCCGAAAGTGCAAGTAGTGGGGGGTAGGAAGCTTTGCAGGGAGGGGAGAAGTCTGACGTGGCACGACCCGGCGCGTAGATTGAATGCCTGGGCATCTAATAATGATCCATGCTGCAAAATTATATGCCCACATGTTTAAATGATTATGTCTAGTATTTCAAGTTAGAAGGGCCATAATTTTCTGTTTATGTTCTGTGCATTGCTGTATATCCGCCTTTGTTACTACCACTGTACGTAATTTCCTTTTTAATTAAACAAATTAACATGCTCATTGTGACTCTTTAAGCATTATTTTAAAGCAGT
This sequence comes from Acheta domesticus, assembly GCA_031308135.1. Taxonomy (NCBI): domain Eukaryota; kingdom Metazoa; phylum Arthropoda; class Insecta; order Orthoptera; family Gryllidae; genus Acheta; species Acheta domesticus. The sequence goes on from JAHLJT010004263.1 coordinate 67,985, forward strand.
AGCTTTTAAAAAATATTTAATTCTTACTAATAAAAAATACAATTTAATAATTGATTGTTAACCAGGAACATTATAATCTCCAAAACACAGCCAAATGAAGAAAATAATGAGAGCAATCTCTCACATGTAGATTGACATAAAAATAGAATATGTGGCAATTCCAAGAATAGAATTGTTTAACATCACATATATTTGTGACCATTTTCCCCATTATGAAACTGAATAAAAGGGATCAACGAGAAAACCTCTGTGACGTTATGCTAAGGGCAATCACAAGATTATCATGGGTATTGTTAAATAGAATGCAAAGACCTTAATATTTTTATAGGATGTCGTAAACGACCCTGCACTCTTGTTAGAAATTAATCAAGATTTTTTTGAAGAATAATATGTTTTGGCTTTAATAGAACTGTCTTATTTATTTAAAAATAGTTAATGAAAAATATTTATTGCTGTCATCATCAAATAAAAACAATTCAGTATCATAATATTGGTTTAGCAAAACACTAAATTTGTGATTACATCGTAGCAAAGCGAATTACATTATCAGTCCTACATGTAATTATAATACATGGTGTCCAAATCTAATATGTATAATTTGTTGTAGTTTCATAATTCGCACAGTCGTGTTTAGACAACAAACATTTACAATATAATACAAAAGGCAATATTACTTGAAGTGTAGGTGACCGTCATATTCTCGCCGTTTGCTCTTTAAATTTACGCGCTATGGTTCGAAATGCGCATTCTAATTGGTGGTCCCCACTCCTAGAGTAAGTCTCATCCCCACCCTTCATCGATTTTCGCATTTGCCCCCGAGCTGCTCGCGCGCAGCTCCTGACGTCAATGAAAGTGCAAAATGCAGTGCAGGTCTGCATTAGGGGAAATAATCAGCGAGAAAAAAACTGTCGCACATTAACACTAAATGACTTTTGAATAAAATGACAAAAACATATTTTGGAGTACAAAATGTTACCCCTTACGCCTCCTAGAGTTAATCTCCGTGTACTTGGACACACCTACCCCACGTCACTGCTCTCGGTTGATTCATTGATTGATTGGTGATTCCGGACGCGTCAACGGCTGTCATTAGTCCCGTAAGCGTAGTGCGTGTATTTTTCTCGAGAGGTGGCAGTGGTCTTTCCTCATTGGGAAATGAGGTCTCCCAACATGTGTGGCCCTGCCTAAGGTGATCAGACTTACTGGCAGGAGGAAGGAGACTGGCATCTGAGGAACTGCTTCAACGCTGCTCAGAAGGCAAAAACTTAGA
>JAHLJT010004266.1:0-11168 GCA_031308135.1 Acheta domesticus
CCTGATCAGAGCAGCTGACCGCTAGAATTCTCTTCCTGACAACGACAGAATTCGACCTAGCTGACTAGCTAGTGTCGAACGTCTGTCACCATCTGGACTCGAACCTAGAACCTCCTGATCAGAGTCACTTCAGTGACATCAGTTGGTGCCCTGATAGCACCTCTTACAGTGGGTTTGACGGTTTGAAACGCATTCTTTCTTGGTTTCCGTTTTAGAACTGCAGTTTTAAAGATCCCTAAAACGACAGCACTTTGTGAAAGACGTCGCCTTCAATTGGAGCTATCAAGGCTGGAATTGTACGTGGGTGAATGTATAAGGTTATGCAGTGTTTTACAGGTATCATGAAAACGAAGATTCGAGGTTTCGAGAAAATTATGCCAATTTTCTCTTTTTAATACTTTGCTCAAGAATGCTACTTTAATTGACAAGAAAAATACCATATTTCAGAATTACGACTCGATTGTGACATAGACTTCCAGGAAGAATTATTCTCTCCCTTTGTTCTGTCTGAACGCTCTCTTTTACGGAATTGTGTATTGAATTTATGTAATATGTTCCCATCATTTGGAGCATTTTGTAGTAAATCCATAGAATTCTTCCTTGCATTGCTTTCTGTGAGTACTGATCCAATACATGGTACGATGTTTTTGAATGGTTGATTGAGTCGAAGTATTCCTCAGAATGATATGCTATATATTCCCATTTTTTAAATGTAGTATCTTCTCAAGGTCACGAGCGGGAAGAAGAAGAGGACACTGTCACTGTCAAGATCGGGGACGTCAATACCAAAACTTTAAGTTCAATGAGTCTCCCGATTTGATGACAGTGCCCTCCTCGTCTTCCAGCTCGTGACCTTGAGGAGCTACTATATTTAAATAGGTCAGTAAATCCAGAACTTTTTTTGCTGAATTGCAGCGGGTGGACCCACAATGGGGTTGCAGAAACTTGAATTTTAAACTTGAAACTTTATTAGAAACAAGTTTTAAAGTCATATGTTACACTTTCTCATCAAAATATGCATGTTCACAGTGGTTTATTTACTTGCGTAAACAGTTGTGTTCCTCAATGTAATAGTGTTTTTAACCCAGATTTTAAAAAAAAGTTTTACTACTTCACAGTGTCGTTCAGTTTAAAATGTATCCCTTAATTCATTTACTTCCAGTATTCCTGAATTCTGTGAATCCTCAGAAAGAATAATGAAATATGCCATTAAGACTAAACCGAATTAGTATAGACGAATAAAGAAGAAACGATACACCATGATCATAAAACGTTCTGCAATTTTCTTCGTCCGTCCGGGCCCGATCGTTAAAGCGCTTTAACGATGATGCGACATGGCAGAAAGCGTACACGGCTGAAACGACTGCCGCGTTTGTCGTAATTCGGAAGACATACGAGCCCGCATCCCGCATGCGATATTTTTCACGATTAGCTAAAGTAAATGGATGAATGTAACGTCTGGAGTTCATGTGTAATGACAGTGGTTTAATGCCGCTATTTAACGAGTGGCACCGGAAGATGTGACTCAGGTATCAACTGATGTCACTGCAGAGCCTCTGACCGGGAGCTCCTAGGGTTCCACTCCCACACCCACCCCGCCAAGCAGATCGGCCACGCCCACACACACACAGCTTGCTCCAGGCAGCGGAGACGCACCGGCTGAGGTGACTCAGGGCATCAACTGATGTCACTGCAGAGCCTCCGACCGGGAGGTCCTAAGTTCGAGTCCCGACGGTGGCAGGATTTTCGACACTAGCTAGATAGCTAGTTCGAGTTCTGTCGCTACCTAGAGGATAATTCTAGCAGCCGGCTGCTCTGATCGGCAGTTTTTTGTGATTTCTCCAATCAGCATCAGGCGAATGCAGGAGAAGTACCCTAAGAAACGGGTCACGGGCCGCGAACGATCTTTGCTTCGTTTTCCTTGTCCTGTCCTCACCCTACACACACACACACACACACACACACACACACACTTACATGCACTACACTTCCACTCATGCCGGGAGACCGGTCGAAAGCTTTGAGTATGTCCCGCTGGGACGGTGCCCCGCTGATGGAGATACCTGGTTGGGGAAAAGCCCTCTAGCTGACGGTGGGTCAGCACTGGATCTCGCCATCCAACGACGGAAGACCACCGCCACATACGGACGAAAAATACTACTTACAGACTAACGACCTTAGCAGTTGATGCGCCCAGAATCACCCATTCTAATGAATGGCGATTGAAGAAGTTGTGCATGTCAAGGAAATTTGGTTTACTTAGCTTAGCAAGAAAATCGCCAATTTTATATGGCCTATCTGACGCGCATTTCCAAGTCGACGACGAGCCTCTGGCCGTCGATCTCCGCGATTAACATAAATCATCCTTCCCTTCAGCCAACGCAACTTTTCCGTGCCATTTATCTTAGTGCTTTAGCCGTTTGTCAAAAAATTCTTGCCTCATTTTAATGGCCAATAAGAACTCACACTAAACATGCATGACGCATATGAAGAGAGATCATTTGAAGTGCGGTTACAAAGATTATTTTATTAAATACTACTTGTAACATTTTGTAATCGAACGTCGCCGATCTCCCATGTCGCCTCGTGGTCGGCAGAGGCCTGAAACGTCTCTTGACTTTAACTTGAATCCCTCCGCGGCTGCTGAGAAATAACTCGCTCGAAACCGTTACTGAAGGCAGATATTCCATTTCTTAAGGATTCATCTTGAATAAATTGAAACTAAGTTGAAATTGATGAAACGTATACTTTCAATCAAGACAAAATACAAGCAAGGATGTCCATCAGCAAATGTCCATCTTTCTCTTTTCTGATTTCAACTTTTTACAATTTGATAATGTGTCAATTTTTCCTACCCACCTTCCTTGTTTGACGCCAACCTTCTTAACACTTCAACCTGCTGCAGCACGCAAGTCTTCTCATTATTTGTGAAATAATGAATCCCGAAGACCTAAGTGACATCATATAAGCTTTGTGGCATAGTGACGCTTGCATACATAAAAGACAGGATGTGCCTTTGTCTATGGAAGCCACAAATAGACAGACCATTAGGTTGAGCAGGAAGGGGGCGTGTCTAAGATGGGTTAGGCTGAGCCAGGAAGTAGAAAGAGCCCAGGTACCGACAGGGGCGGCAAGACACGTCACCGTGGCGGTTGGCGCCTACGAAGCTCTGAGGGGGAGGTCACGTGGGCACCCACGTCACTTTAGCTACAGAGTGGGAGTAGATCATATGATCGGTCGGTCATGTGACCGAATCTATTTAAGGTAAAGTAAGGGCATTATTAGCAGGATACTTTGCGGCACGGACCGAGTGGTATCATTAAGTGCTCACGCATTCGCTCCTCGGATTCGTCGGGGAGACATCGTCTCATCTTTAGCGACGCGGTCAAGCGATTCGCTGTTCTTGCGGTCAAGCAAGGGCTGGGGGACTCGCAAAGCAGTCGCAGGTGGCGGCTAAGATAAGCTGTTTTTAGAGGGTTCCGTAAAGCACGTATAAAGTGAATGAATTGTGCAACCTTGTATATATATTTCTTAGTCAAATAAATTGGTTTTGTTACGAATCCTTCGTGTCTGTGCTTGCGGACCACGCTCCAACAACTGGTGTCTATACCAATGTCGGCACTCTTTCTCGGTTTGCCCAGTTCCATTGCTTCCACCAGCCCATGATGTGAGACTACGCCGTACATCAGTGCCCATGCCGAATGTCTCCTGGCTCGCGTGTGACAACATCAATGTGCCATGAGTTGAATAGTTGAAAACTCCTGTAGACTGCATTTCATTCGAGGATTTCCTCCTTGTGCTGTTTAGCTCCGTTGATAAGTCTTCTCGTCTAGCCACAGAAACGTAAAATGTGGACGACTGACAAGAGTTCCTCCTTACTGCAATTTAGACGGTTTTCAGCAAAAGCGCACATCGCTTAAAACTCGATCAAAGTAAATAACCTCACAGCTGTGTAATAAAAAAAACATTTTCCTTAAACATCAAAGCAAATATTTTGTTTGATAATTACTTTCAGAAGAAGAAAATATGCGAGGACGATTTTCCCTTCCATCACTCGAGAAACCACTTCTGCTACTCGTTCTCTGTGGGAAATAGTCGAGCAGATCCCGTGCGACGCGACCTGGGAAGTCAGGCGAAGAGGGGAGGGGAGAGGAATTTCATGGACCGTTTTCGGAAACACTCCCCCTTTTTTATGACTGAAGCTTCGAAGTTTCTGGCTCGCTCCGGAGCGCTTGCACGTTTCTCTGGCCGCGAAACGTGGTTAATGAGGTCATCAATTTAACGAATCGCTTTTCTTGAGACGGTCTTAAACGAGGAGCCGGCGCAACTATCACCCACGGAAGGAAATTACCTCCTAAGTTTTGCTCATCCTGGGGGATTGTTACGAAAATGGTTCTTGGTGCCTGCTGTGTGGTGGCGTTTTTTGTTTCGCAATTCTTACGCACCTCGTGGGCAACAGAGAGGTTATATGCAGATTATTGAGTGAATGAAGTTCAGTTAAGAAATTTATGAGAGTAGGACGTTCTGGTTTCATTGTGCAGAATGTTACGAAAAAAATGTTTTTTTGCTGTGTAGTTTAAATTTCTTTCATAATTGTTATGCGCATCATTGGAACATGATAATGCTGGTACATGAGGGAAATTACCTCCTAAGGTTTGCTCATCCTGGAGGATTGTTACGAATATGGTTCTTGGTGCCTGCTGTATGGTTGAGATTTTTGTTTCACAATTGTTACGCACCTCGTGACCAACAGTGAGTTTATATGCAGATTATTGAGTGAATGAAGTTCATTTAAGAAATTTATGAGAGTAAACGTTCTTGTTTCAATGTGCAGAATGTTACGAAAAAAATGTTTTTTTCTGTGTAGTTTAAATTTCTTTCATAATGTTATGCGCATCATTGGAAACATGATAATGCTGGTACATGAGGGAAATTACCTCCTACGTTTTGCTCATCCTGGGGGATTGTTACGAAAAATGGTTCTTGGTGCCTGCTGTGTAGTTGAGATTTTTGTTTCGCAATTCTACGCACCTCGGGGGCAACAGTGAGGTTATATGCAGATTATTGAGTGAATGAAGTTCATTTAGAAATTTATGAGAGTAGGACGTTCTTGTTTCAATGTGCAGAATGTTACGAAAAAAATGTTTTTTTGCTGTGTAGTTTAAATTTCTTTCATAATTGTTATGCGCATCATTGGAAACATGATAATGCTGGTACATGAGGGAAATTACCTCCTAAGGTTTGCTCATCCTGGAGGATTGTTACGAAATGGTCTTGGTGCTGCTGTATGGTTGAGATTTTTGTTTCGCAATTCTTACGCACCTCGTGACCAACAGTGATATATGCTCTTATTGAGTGAATGAAGTTCATTTAAGAAATTTATGAGAGTAGGACGGGCTTGTTTCAATGTGCAGAATGTTACGAAAAAATGTTTTTTTTGTGTAGTTTAAATTTCTTTCATAATGTTATGCGCATCATTGGAAACATGATAATGCTGGTACATGAGGGAAATTACCTCCTAAGGTTTGCTCATCCTGGGGGATTGTGACGAAATATGGTTCTTGGTGCCTGCTGTGTTTGAGATTTTGTTTCACAATTCTACGCACCTCGTGGGCAACAGTGGGTTATATGCAGATTATTGAGTGAATGAAGTTCAGTTAAGCAATTTATGAGAGTAGGACGTTCTTGTTTCAATGTACAGAATATTACGAAAAAATGTTTTTTTTCTGTGTAGTTTAAATTTCTTTCATAATTGTTATGCGCATCATTGGAAACATGATATGCTGGTACATGAGGGAAATACCTCCTAAGGTTTGCTCATCCTGGAGGATTACGAATATGGTTCTTGGTGCCTGCTGTATGGTTGAGGATTTTTGTTTCACAATTGTTACGCACCTCGTCACAACAGTGAGTTTATATGCTGATTATTGAGTGAATGAAGTTCAATTTAAGTGATTTCTGAGAATAGGAGGTTTTTCTTTTTGTGCAAATAGGTAAGAAAAAGGTTCGTTTTTGTTTTGTTTTATGGCATATAGTAAATTTCATAACATCTTGGAAACATGAGGATGATAATGTAGATTAGCAATTGAATGAAGCCTAAAATAAAACAAAGTGCTGCAGACAATCTTTCCTACTCGATTCTTGCCCTCTCTCGTCCGTTTAAACTATACTTGCACTTCCATGCTCTTACACTTACTACCACACATTTAGGAGCGAATCAGCGAGAATACCTGCCTGGAGAGACTATGGAAGAGCGGAAAAACCTCTCGACGTCTGATCGCATGGTCCAGCTGGGGAGGAACTCCGCACCAACCGTATGGAACATCCACTGCACTTACGGAATATGACCAACGAGTTGACGCGTCCGTATTCGCCGTAGAACATTCACTGATCTAATAATTGTGAAAGAGTGCAGGGACAGAAAAAGAATTGGTAACAACGGAGATTTGATTTGATTATTTCTTTTCCAGGCGCGTCAACTACTATAATAATTAGTCCCTAAGTGTATGGTGTTTTTTTTTTGTTTTAAATGATCTTCCCAAATCAAAGACGACTGGCAACAGTTTTTGTATTAATTTTTATTTTTTCGGTTTTATGCAACGATAATAGAGTAGCACATTAAATCACGAAAGGATTGATGGACTGTCGCGAGAAAACGGGTTGAGATGGGGCAAGGTGAACCTTAAGGACGCCTCGAGTGAATATAGGGCGCAGTGGACTTTCTCCCCCGACCAACCTCTTTCTCGTCGACGTTGCCATTGTGCGCGCTTTAAAGAGGCCTTCGGGCACAATGGGCCCTCGAAGGTCATTTTGACTTATCGGTCGGAAGGATCCTCGGGTCGAAGTTCCTGCGAAAAGAACCGCGCGATAACCCCCGCACAGGTTCTTTGCGAATCACTCTTCTGTCACACCAGAGAAGAAAGGTAGCGTTCTCTTAATCTACATTATTAATTCTCAATGCGCCCAGAAATTGAAACAAAAAACAAAAACTATGCAGCCTCCGGCCATTTGACGGGGACCTGGGTGTTTGTTAGATACCCAGAAACACAGGAAAATCAGAAAAAATGAAAGAGTATCTATTTCGAATGAAAAAAAAAATGGTGCCGGCAAAGGTGGCTCAGTGCATCAATTGATGTCACTGCAGTTCCCCTCACCAAGTTATAGGGTTTTTGACACTCGCTAGTTAGCTCGAATTCAGCTGCTGTCTGGAGAATCCTAGCGGTTGGCGGCGGCTTTCATCGGCAGTTTTCTAAGTTTTTTCCGATCAACGCCAAGCGAATTCCGGAGCAGTATCCTCACAACCGGCTACGGACTTCGCGCGATCTTTCCTTCCTCTTCCTTGTTACTACTCACCCACTTACTTACATACACTTTACACGCAGGTGCACTACACTAACATACTCGTATACAGAGAGACCGAAAGAGTAGAATTTGTCCCGGCTGGGGCGGTGCCACGCTCGTGGTAGATAGCTGGTTGAGAAAAACCCCTGTAAGTCGATCTCGCTATCCAGCGTGAGAATATCTACGCCATATCACGGAAACGAAAATGTACTACTCTTACGGGACTAATGATTTTAACCGTTGACGTGTTAGGAATCAGGGAGATTATTTTATTTGCTGCCCATGAGCTGTGTGCTTGCTATTTTTTGGAAACCCATTTTGTGTCGCGTTTTGTTCAACTAGCTGCTGCAGGCTACTAGTTCTCTCTATAATTCTAAAGAAAATATTTTCTAAAAGCAGTAATATTTTCTCTATGCTCGTACGTTGTTCCGCCGATACTGAATTTCTTGCCAAGAGTTGGACGAGGTAGAAGGGCAGTCATACACGTCTGAGATTCATTTCGTGTTTCCCATTTTATCGGCCCAGGCAACCCGATCTGTACCCCCCCCCCCAGACTAAAACTGACACGAATCAAATATCTTCTCATTTTGTCCAAGTTATGCATTTCTTATTGGCCTTAATCTAAACGTGTTTTGCGAGTAGCGCTTTACCGGTTTCTTTTTCACTTATTCCGATCATCTGTACCTTGAGACCTTTTTCTCGATTGCAACGAACGGAAATCGCATAACGAGCAGTAACTGTCTTTGTGAAGAGGGATAAAAGTAATCCTTGAAATCAAATAGCGGGAGCCGTCATTGCAAAGAATGCGGTGAAACGTTTACGTAGAATGAAACGCCTCTGCGGTCTAAGGACAAGAAATAAAACTTTTCTTTTTGTGTTGCGATCGATCGCGTCGTTAGTCATCATCTTAAAAGAGTTCGACCATTTATTTGGTAGTTTGTCATGTCTTGAAATCAAGTACGATTTACGATTCCATTCTTCATCGACCTTTCCAACGCCCAGCAAACAAACGTGCATATTGCTCCCGGTTATTTAGGGCAGAGAGACGTGCATGTTGCCTTAGTAGGAAATTTTCCCCGGAAATGGAGAATTATGCTGCTTGTGAATAGAAAATGGAGAAACGGAAACGTCGAGTAAAGTTATGAAATCGTTTAAAGGAGTTAGTTTGTCTCGTTAAGTTGTAAAGTATATCTGTTATTTGAAAATATATAAGATTGTACTGTTTGTTTGTAAGAAAAGATCAGAGGTAGTTTAAAATAGTGATACCATAGTGTCAGTTTCTTAATAAAATTCAAACGTGTACATGGATGTAATTTTATTTATTTGATTTGTGCAAATTCGAAATGCATCGCCTCAAAACAAATCATTTTCGTTTTTTATTCAACTAAAGGTTAATGTATTCAGTTGAAACCGATTCAGTTGAAAATTAATAATAAATTAGCAGGTCCAAACATAATTATATGCCAGTTGAGGGAATTTTACTTTTTAAAATGCATTGTGATGAATTCGAGGTATAATTATGGAAAATAACTCTCATTGCACCAGACAACAGTGACGGCGTGGATTGAAAATTAAAAATATTACCTTCGCAAGTGAATAGAAACTGGATTCTCCGTATAAATCTCCTACTCAGATAATATAAGCTTTCACGTACAGTTCATTTCTCAGAAAAGTCTGCTGATATTACTAAGGTTTCCGGTTCATATTACGAAGATTAGCATTGTGGTATTGGAAGATTGCACTTCCTTCCAAGAGATATTTTTAATACCCGATTCTTCAGGGCAAGATGAGAATCTCGCAGAGAAGAATTGCGTATTAAAATGAAGGAAAGCGGGTCTTCCGTGGGGCGCCATCTGCGTAACCCTCTGAAGCAGCGGTTTTCCCCGCGCGAATGGAGTGCGGGGGGTGGAGGGGGTGCGACAGGCGGAATATTGAATTCGCCCTCCGACCTGTGCTGCCCTCTATAAGCTCCCCGCGCCGCCTCCGCTGCCGTAGTAGTAGTAGTCTGCGGTAACGCAGATTCGATTGACCGCAAAGTCGCACTAGGGAGCAACCATGTGTAGCTGGTCCACAAGAATGAGAATTAAAACGGGCGAACGGGAAATATTCGAGGATGTGGTTTGTGTTACATTTTGCGGGAAGATTAACATCAAGATGTCGGAATCATTAAACAAAAATATCTATACAAACACTCATTATTTTCAGATAAGCAAATTTCTATCAATATTCTCGAAAAAAATGTGAAGAAAGTAGCTTTTTGATATCTGATCTTTAATCGTGTTAATTACGATCTTTAATCGTGTTATTTCTCATAGTCAATTAGGCAGTTAGGCAATTAGGTACTCATAGTCATTTCATGTTCTATTTTCGGCTCACCTTCTTGATCATTTCCTCTTGCTTTTCTTTGTCTCCTGATTGGCTTTGTGTTTCGCGGATTTTCGTGTAATAACTATTACTTAATCTTACACAATGAGTTCGAAATGTTCTCCGTGTCAAAAGTAAGTCTTGTTCATGAATGCATTTCATCTCACTTCTATGTCACGTTTTTAAATTTCTTTCGTTGATATTGCAAGTGCTTAACTGCTTTCTATCTCACGTTTCAATCCATTTTTTACCACATTCTTTTTGTTTCTCTTTTATACGGCATATCGTTTTCTTTTTATTTCGGCTCTTCCATTTTTTCGTTCATCCCTCACATGAGTAATCGATCTCCTCGGGGAAGGAGGCGACGCTTGGAGGTATGAGCTTTTTACAAAATTAGTGGACCCTGCAATGTTTCGATATTGCAATGTATTACACTTCATACGATACTGGTCACGTGATTGTTAATCACGTTTTACGCTACGCTCTGCAAGTTTAATAGACGACTTTCTCTCGAGTATGGGTTTGTTGTTGCCAGTGTGTCCTGGTTTGGACGTGGTTGTCAAGTAACCTATTGTTAAAACGTTCTCCCTCAACTTTGGGCATGTATTCGCTGTGACACTGTCTTGGAGAAATTTGATTTACTTGTCCGAAAGAGCGTTCAAGTAATAATTCCGGTCGATATTTCACTATCGCAAGGGGGACAGAATATGCAGCGAAGGCGCGCTTAATGCTTGAGGGTGCGGCGGGTTGCATAGAGCTTCTGTTCAGGGGCGCATGATTAAGCAAAAACGCGTAAAATCGTCAACGCGCGTCTAGGTGCGACAGACATGCAAATTCCCATTGTATTGTGCCTACATTCTTCGCACAAGTGCAAGCAATAAGTTTACAAATTTTAATCGCAATCGGATGAACAGCTGCAGCGCATAAAATATGGAAAACAACCATTGATTTTTATATAGTATTAGATTATAGAATGGTGTTTTCTGTGCACTAATGAAAGAGGGTTGTGCTCATTTACTCACTTCATCTCTTCTTTCATTTATTTGTCACTGGAGTATCACTTTTATTCTAATAATTCTTCCTTTTATTATAATGTGCTTCACAACTTTACACGAGAATGGTCTTTATTTTCAGATTTGAAAAATCCTTTACATATTACTGAAAAAATATGAAGAAAAGATCTTTTCTTTTGGTGAAAATGGCAATCCTGCAACTTACGCTTTTTTGTTATTAGATTACTCGTAGTTCGAATTCATGATATTCTATTTTCGTTCTACCTCCTGGATCATCTCCCCTCTCACTTTTCCTTTCTCCTAGTAGACTCCGTCTTTGGCCGTGCTTCACAACGTAACCTTCTATCTCACGTTTCAACCTCGTTTTTTTCTCAGCATGTTTTACCAGATTTTTTTTCTAGCCTTGCCTTCTCAGTTTCCGCGTTTTCCTCTTTCTTTCATTTCTTTGGT
>JAHLJT010004267.1:0-37190 GCA_031308135.1 Acheta domesticus
TGATTTCACAAATGTTAATAAAGAAATAGGGTGTTAACAAACGTTAGAGATATGTTGAAGTTGAAATGGCGCAAATGTATTAAAATTTGCTCAGATTTCAAATTGTTTCAAGTAAGGTAACGAGAGGTAAACATTGCCATGAGACAAACATTGCCACAACTTCAAAAAATGAAGTAGCACAGTCTGTATCGTAAATTTATTTGCTGGCTGAATTCTCATAGTTAGCTACATCTCTTAGAAACATTATATACAGTCGTTTGTTGCATTGGGTTACACTTGCAACCTAAAATGTACGTAAATATAAATGGTGTATCGTCATGCAGCCAAATCTCAGAATCGAAACTTCGTTAATTTGGAATTAATTGAGTTGAAATAAACGATATAGATAAGTAAACATGTCATGTCCTAGGCATGCTATGTCGTGACTTAATAATTATTCATTATAAACAAGAAAAATGTATTAATAGCATATACTATTTTCAGGGTAACAGTGCCATACTGGCCATCTTGCCCCTACTTTAAATCCTTTGAGAAGAAATTCTTACATTGAATTAATTGACATTGTATGAGTTTATATATCATTTGAAAAGCATATGACATAAATTATAAACGGTAATTAACTATATTGTTAGGAAATTACCTTTTTGTTGTCACCATACTTGCACTGTAAATTTGCCACGTACACAAATAAAAAATCCAAAATATAAGGTTTGCAAACCTATGATGAAGTTAAAATGCGCTACGCAATGTAAAAAGTAAATAGTGGAAAATTAAGTAGGAAAAGGCTACTGAATTGTATGAAATTAGCAAGTCCACTTTAAATGACGTCTGTCATGCCAAAATTCGACATTGTTTGAGCTTCCCTGACTAAATAGAAAAAGGAAAAAGCACTTTTTCCCTATCGCATTTTATCACAATGTAAAACAGGTTAATAAAAATTATTTTAGACGAAGTTCTCAAAGCAGTATTTGTCCCTGTTTAGAGTATTTAAACTGTCAAAAATCAAAGACTAATAATGTTTTGATATATATTCATGTGTTTCTGTTTCCTATGCATCTCGCATTCATTTAAACATGGCCAGAGACTTGGAAATAAATAGAGGTGGCAATGTTTTACCCCTGTGGGGTAACACTGCCACTTTGCTTGCTTTTAAAAAAGTAATAAAATCTTTCAAATTATGGAAGCTGTGACTTCAATATTTTGAAGAAACATTGTACTATTGTGAAGGATTAAAGCGTCAAATAATTATTGTGAAGATTGATGCAACAAAGTAGAACTTTAAAAGAAACAAAGATGTGACAATTTTACCCCCGTTACCTTATATTGTCATTGTATATTTCTTTTTATTTTGTAGAATCCGATCTCTTTTATGTCTATAATTTCACAGATAAAGATGGAGTTATGTTTAAATTGTACACAGCAAATGCACAGATAAACACATACAATTGCACACAATTCTGTAGTGGTTGCATAGCAGTGTTTTTAATTCCATTCACGGATTACTGTTCGAAATCTTATTATTGTGTTTTAGTGAATTTGAATGGACTCTCAATCAATTGAAATCAATTCTACTGCATTATGCAGATCACCATATGTAATACTACATTGATCTATTGTGAGGAGATTCTGTTATACTTTATGCATCTGGTTTATTTTATTTCACATTGTGTGCAATAATATAACATTGTGTTCATCAACTACGTTGATCCTTGAATTTCATATATTTGTTCTGTTAAAGAGTAGCGATGATGTCTTTCCATCCACTCTTGTCACGTTCATAAAAGTTATTCCAACACAATCTGCTTTTATTATTGTCATGATCTTATTCTCAAATGTCTGTATTGATGTATGTAGATATGCATTTAATATAAGTAAAAATGAATTTCTGTATTCATATGATGCATTACTGACCAGGAGTTGGAGAGGTTGACATCCTTAATAAAACGAATGAAGTGTCATTTCTATTGCAGCCTTCTGTTCACAATTCCTATCTCGAGATAGTGAAAGTATATAACACTGGTTGACCATTTCCTCTTCAAAAGAAATATGATTAGTGAATCAATCTAGTGCGTCTTTTTCATTCTGAATTCAGATATGTATTCCAATTTTCCCTCAGGCACAGTGGTTTTGTTACAGCTACTTTTTAAAATTTGATTTTAACATTCTCTTTGACCTAGGAACCTTTACCTTACATGTAGAGATTTTATTCAAGCTGTACTGAAGGAAACGAAACACCAACATGCAATACTGTGCAGGTTCATTCAGGTTTTGACATTTCAAACCAGTTAATTGTGATGTTTTATCGCACAATAAAAGGGAATAATGAATGCCTAATTCTATGCACAAATTAGTACAATTAATATTCTGAACACACTAGTAATGTGATAAATTAATAAAGAGCAAGTAATAGAATAGAATAGAATATTTATTTCGCTACTTAGGATACATGAAATAATTCCGGTGGTAGCGTTTTCCAATCAATTAATTTACATAAAACAAACATCAAACCACTACATATATACAACAAATATACAAAATGAACACCAAACAACATTACTGAATACAATTTCATAAAATTAATATATTAACCCTATGCTAAAGCTAACCTTAATATAAAATAACAAGAATAATACAAAAAATAAAAAAATTATTGTTAAAATATTCTAAAAAACTTACAACTTATTTAATCTAATTTTAAAATTTTTGACATTCTGAGGGAAAGTCTCCAGCACTGCTGCAGGTAATTTGTTCCAATTTTGTATGGTTCTATTAATAAATGAGAATTTACCTGCAACTGTTCTCTGTTTTCTTTGCCGAATTTTGAAGCCATGATCTTTCCGCGCGACGTATGTTGGTTTTGATAGTCTTGCCCGAACTTCACCCCACGGCCGATCACCCCTTATTGCTTTGAATAACGCACAAAGACGCGATTTCTCTCTGCGTTTTTCCAAGAGTTCCCACGATATAAATTCAGAATTTAAACGTCCCCTTCTAACAAATTTTGCGGCATATTTTTGCACTTTTTCGAGAGATTTTATTTGCCCTAGACGATATGGGTCCCAACATATCGAGCCATATTCCAATATCGGACGTACTAAAGATGTGTACCCTAATTCCCTTGATTTTCCACTTCCTTTCCTAAGTACTCTAATCACAAAATGCAATGCCTTCCACGCCTTTTTCACTACATAATTTACGTGTTCTGCCCATCCCAGATCCTCATTTAGTACAATTCCCAAATATTTACAGCATTTAGTTCTCGGAATATCCTGATTTCCTAATTTATATTTCACGTCGTCTGTCTTTCTAGAACGCGCGAATCTGATAAACTTGCACTTACAGGGATTTAATATCATTTCATTTGTCGTTGCCCATGGTTCTAGCTTATCTAAATCAGCCTGCAATATTTCTGTATCATTTGTGTTATTAATTTCCCGATAAATTATACAATCACCTGCAAAAAGACGTATTTTTGATTCAACTCCCTGCCAAATATCATTAATATACGCTATAAATAACAACGGACCTAGCACACTTCCCTGTGGCACTCCGGACGTTACCTCTGCCCTCGATGAGAAATTTGTTCCAATTCGCACCCGTTGAGTACGCGAGCTGAGAAATTCTCGAATCCATAGGGCAATTCTGTCTATGTTAAGCTTACTAATTTTTTGTATTAATTTATCATGGGGAACGAGGTCGAACGCTTTGGTGAAATCTATGATAATTGCATGAACAATGGAACCTTTATCTAGAGAATCAGCAATGTCCTGACTGACGGTGACTACCTGACTCTCACACGAATATCCTTTTCTAAAACCGTGTTGGCCTTCGTAAATTATATTATTCTTATCCCAAATTCCGCGTAAGTATTCTGCCACCAAATGTTCCATTTGCTTACATACTACAGACGTTAGACTGTAGTAATGGCAGCCATGTGCATGACGAGCGGTCGAGAGTTACATACCATACACAGGAGTTCTACCTGGGCCATCACCATACCCTCTAAAAGGTTCATGGTACCGAAATGCAGTTTTCGATCAATAGTGGAGAATCACGGGGAAAGTAATATGCTGTCGAGATATTGTTTGAAATATGTTTTTCGAGAAATTTAATAATCTATTTTTTCTTTGTTATTTAAGGTCGCATCAACTACTAGGTCATTAGCGACCACTAATTAATTTAAATATATGGTATAAGGATGAAGCGATATGGTGATGATGGTGAAAGAACGAACACATACAACCATGCCCGAGGCGGGACTCGAACCCGCGATCCCTCGGTCCGAGTTCACAATGGCACTACTGGCATAGCGGTCTCGGCCACGCGGCCGACAAATTTAATCATCTTTAATTTTTTAAATGGAACCGTATATTTCTTCTCACTAAAACTAGCTCAAAAATATGAATGCAATAATGTAACAAATGTTAAAGTTTGAATACAATTGTGAGAATAAAATTATATTTTCTGATATGTGATTTGAAATTAAACGTACAATATATCCTTTAGTAGTCCTAGCAACTATCGCCTTTGGGGCCGCTACTAGAGCTCTGCAATCAGGCGAAAACAACCGCTCGAGACTCTCGTGTTCCGCGCAGACGCTTGGCGAAGGGGTGGGATCGGAGGGGGGAGGAGTTAGCTGTTTAATGGACATTTCGACTGGCCGTCTTGCGAATTCCGCTTAGCTGCAGAACAGTCGAGCTCCAGCGAGACTCTGGAGTCGCCGAGCGCTCGAGCGCTTGACGGACGCCGGACGCTTGGTAGCTCCGCCGCCCAAAGTATGAACTGGATTTAAAGTCGCCAGGCGTAGTGATCGCAGAACTCTCAATTAATTGCAATTAATTCAGAATAATCGAAAGAAAATACAATTTTAATTAAACGATTAATTGGTTTTAAAGCAACAATTTATTGATTAATGGGAAATAATTTAATAGAGACAATGCAATTTTTGAAAGAATTAAAGGCAAACAAGAGTCTGAAAAGAAATTTAAAACCAACATTTTGTTTATATAAAAAAATGGAATAAAAAATCAATTCATTTTACATTTTAACTTATTAAACAACATTGAAAAACAAAGTTTCTT
Source organism: Acheta domesticus (assembly GCA_031308135.1). Classification (NCBI taxonomy): domain Eukaryota; kingdom Metazoa; phylum Arthropoda; class Insecta; order Orthoptera; family Gryllidae; genus Acheta; species Acheta domesticus. The sequence continues at coordinate 5,082 of JAHLJT010004267.1, forward strand.
AATGGGATCTCTAATAATGTAAATATGGACCTGCATTATATTTCCAAATAAGCAAAGAAAATACTATAATTTAAAAATAAGAAAAGAAAATTCTATAAAAAATAAAACCTTTGTTTTAGATGCCTGAAAAGCACAAATATGAAAAATTACCATGAAAAAAGCAACAAAAATACAAAATTGGATGGGAAAGGCACTAATATATTTCATTGCACTTGTATCTAAATTTAGCAGAACATTTGTATTTACATCATATAAAGTAAGGGAGATTCAAAGATTTTATTACATTCTTGGGCAAAAAATGCCTAATTTCGTAAATTAGTATAAGCCTAGAAATGATAAAAATGAATGTTCTAATTGCCTTTAATTTTCGTAACTGGCATATGAAAGAGATTTAACATGTACTTCTTTCAATCAACAGAGACTTACTTCCCTTCCATTACTTTCCTGAACGAAAATCTTGGGCACTGCGATATCAGTGTTGGAAGTCGAGGTTATCGACTTGCCCCCTACAATGCGAGAGATATGTTTATACCGCCAATCTGAGCCCAGCGCTCGCCCAAGACCTACCGGTCACCTACCATCTACCGCTTCTTTTTTTGCGTGAACAAGTGAGCAAACAACGAGCTTTTGGTCTCTAAAGATCTACAATATGAAATTCAAACAAATAACATCTTCGGTGCTTATCTAGGTAAAAATAGAGATATGATACATCTGATACATCTGATATATCGACTAGGATTAGCAAAATGAAAGGCCTTCAATATAAATTTTTAACCAAGACTAGAAGAAAATGGAAATAAATTTCAAGGAAAAAAGTTTAGAAAATTAAATATGTCTTAAAATGCATTTACGTGGAAATAAGCAAATTAAATATACGTCAGTATCGCTAGTTTTCATAACTCTTGTATTTACAAATGTTCAATAGAAAAAAAGGCAATTTCTTAAACATCCGATGTCTAGTAATTACAAAGAACGGAAATTTGTGAACAGAGGATTTGTGAACGGAAACTCGAAAACGAAAATTTGTGAACAGAGCCTACTCTTTCTTTGAATTCACAGGTAGAACCGCAGTAGATCCATTTCAGGTTTTCCACTGGGTCGGAAAGTCGAATATTGAAATTAGTTTATATTTTTTTAAATCATTTACATTTCGTTTATTTATATTCGTGTATATATTTATACATAAAATTTTGAAAAACGGAAATTATTGGTCGTTTATTTTAAAAACCACTCAAGACTCCTTCCATTTCCTGGAACTTGGCATACGATATTTACTCCGACGTGGCGGCCGATCGTTGCGAGGCGCAGTTGGCGTGAACGGGCTCCGCCGGTTATCGACAACCGACCGAGTCTCGGTTGGTCACCGGCGGCAGGGAGTCCCCAATTGGCTGCTAAGGACGGTCGAGCGCGTGGTATCGAGAGAACAGATGCGAGCGAGCGCTGTCGCTAAAAATCGCGAAGAATGCAGACCTCTAGCCACTACATCCATCTTTTTAGGATCTATCAATTGTTAGTGAGTAAACTATATGGTACCATTTAAAAAGTAAACTAGTGGTGCTATAGAATCGCACATACTTTCCTGCATTAGTTTTCTTTTTCGTTTGCTCTCGGCTATCTATTCAGACTTGCCACATACTCGTACCAGCTGCCATCTATCGCCGCCCAAAGTTCATTTCTTGACATTTTCTTATTTTTTGGTTTCTTAATATAACGGAAATATTTTAAGATTATTAAAGAACAGTAAAACCTCGTACAAATTGGTAATATTATTTGAAAAACTTTAGCCGTTTTTTAGAAAATGGCATTTAAGCGCTACTGTAAATTCGAAATTTAGAACTTTTTCACAGAGAATTTTTGAGTTTTTGAAAAACTTCATTAGAAGTCATTCGAAGCACTCTAACTCAATAGTGTTTACAAATTGCTGAAAAAAGCATTAGCGGCGTGAGAGATCTTTTAAAAAAATTGTGAAATTTGTAATTTGTAATTGCAATTTGTGAAATTTTTGAAAAAACAAAAAATTAACATTACGTCATATTAAAGATTGCAATTACAAATTCCGTGCGAAACATTTGAAGAAAAAGTTTGGAGCCATTTATGAGGAAAAGGCGTTTAAGTGTTGCTGAAAATGCAGAATTTTGAACTAGTTTTCACCGAAAATGGTTGAGTTTTCGATAATCTTAATAGGATATTACTTAAAGCACATGTACTCTTAAATACTATAATGTGAATAAATCGTCACTAATGTAAATATTAACGACGTGAGGAACAAGTCAAAAGAGGTACATTTTTGTAATTTTGAAAAAACAAAGGAATAGAACAATATGGTTTTGATGTCATCTCATAGAGTACATTAGGCACCTTTCCTATCAAAAGTTTAAAGAAAAGATTTGAAGACGTTTCTAGGGAAACCTTGTTTGTGTTATTTTTTATAATTACACATATAGCACGCAATATTGCAGGAAAACTACTAAAAGTTTCAAAAAAAATGTTTATGATAATGAAAAAATTCTCATCAACAAAAAATTGTAATTGAAGAAAAAATTTCTATATTCAATTTTGTAATTGTAGGAAGACACCGAAGAAATTCAAAATTTTGCTATTTTCAAAAATTCAGAGTTAACCGTGCAAATCGGACCTATGCCATCTTTGTAAGTGTATTTTACTCTATTCTTACCGGGGGCTTCATGCAAAGTAACCCCAAATTTTGAAGAAAGTTTTTAAAAATCGCAGCGCCTTGAGGCGAGCCAGATCGACTGGCGAATATCCGTTTTGGAAAAAAATCGTTCGTATGGTTTAGGCGGTAGTCGTGTTCACGAACGGACGGACGTTTTGAACAAAACACTTTATCGGTATCAGGGGACCCCAAAACGTTTATTTCTGTTGTAATCTCGAAATCGATTTTTGGCATTGCATAACATTCCATATATTACGTGTATTACTCCGTATATGTGTATGTTACGGGAAAGTAAAAATAGTTAAATTTCTCGAAATCTAAAAATATTTTAAGCATCTCTACAGCACATTTCTTTTCCTATAATCCCGCATTGGCGAGATTTGTGGTTGTCTATCCGTGAAGAAAAATTAAGAAAAAAATTGGAGCGGTTTTTAAGAAACTGTTTCATAAATTGCATTAAATTCAGGCCAAATTACACGAAAACTAGTAATTTTTTCAATAAACTGTACATCACCTTTCTTATAGAGCTGATTTTTAAGTCACTCTGTAAGAAATCTCAATCTTCAATTTTGTAGTTTTGAAATGTTAACATATTCATATTTTCAGTTTCACTGAACAGAGTTCACGAAAATTGGGATTAGCACCAAATGATACTTCACGCAAAATTATGCAAAAACCACATATTTTCGAAAAATTGTACCGTTCTGGAAACAAAAATTGATCGCGGCCGTCTGCGGCTAAGTTCAGCTTGTGCACGGCTTGGGCAGCCCTTGTCATGACGAAACTCGCAGGCGGAGCCTCACAAACCTACGCAGCCAATCTCAACACAGGGGGGAGTGACCTAACAAACTTAACGTCGTACAAAATGGCGGGCGTCGCTAGTTCCGATGTGAAAATATTTTCAAATAAAAATACAAGGAATGAAACACTTTTACGAACATTAAAGTTAATTTATTCAAATATATATGAACACATACATTTAACCACTATTAACACAATTCTTTTTGAAGAAATTACGGTGATGTGAGATAAATAACACTAATTTTAGACAAATTACTTTCTTATCCGCATTCTAATTCCAATATTGTTGTTCATACACAATCCATGAACTTTATCAAATGTCCAGATTTTTTCCATAAGAAAAACTATTATAATTGCACATTTTCAAGTGTTCATAAGTGATTCTAAAAGTTGCAAAAATTGCAAAAATACTGTCTTTCTGCATTCCGATAGAAAATTTCTAGGGAACCATTTCAATACAAGACATAAAATTCAAAGACCAATTGTATATTTATTATTAAAGCAACAATTAAAACTAGATATTAAGCAATTAATTTGTATCCCTGGTCAAAATTGTTATTTTGCGATATTGAACTTAGGGACAATTTGGGCACACTCTTCCGCAGGAATAACGCACATTTCGAAATTGTTTATAAAATTGTTAATTGTTGCAAAATTTTTAATTCGCAGTTTTCGGTTCTGGGCCATCAGGAAACTCTTCCCACTTTAGAATTGCAAAAATGGGGAATTGTTTATAAATTTACAAATTACGCAATATTTCTTTACTCTCTCATCTCAATTGCCTTTCAACAAGTTGCAAAATTCTGCAATCCAATCGGGGCTATCACCTTTCCTTACGCAATTGTTTATAGGAAATTAGCATCTGATGCCAACCCTCATATTGTTTTACAGACAATCCGGTCGCTCTTTGCGGCAAGTATTTGCAGTCAAGTATTTGGTTCAGATAGGTTTTGGCTTTCCGCCGATTATATCATATTAACGATTTCTGACTTACGGCAAAACGGTAGAAATTGTGCTAAGGAAATATTGCTGTTTTCTAACTTTGAAAATTTCCTTTATATTCTTAATACGTCGTTGAAACTTGAGGTTTCATTATATTCATTCATCTGCATTACAAATAATTTTGTTTCTAATTTCAAAACGCAGAAGCTGTTGTCCTGCAAATGTGTACGCTTCTTTATTATGTGCTTGGATATCTTCTACTTACTTGTGCTAAGTGGCTGCCAATAGTTAACCGTCTCGAGAGGAAATTGAATATAAACAAATTATTTCTTATTAATTGAATTATGATATAAAAAAATTGATTTTTAAAATTGCATTTCGACGGCAACGGTGGCACGGAAGATAAAATGGAGCTGCGTAGGTTTTTTACCTGAAATGAATAGATCATGTAAAGAGAGATACAATAATGTCTCATTAGTGTAAGTAGATAGAGTAAAAATATATTTTTGACACGCGTCTTGAGTCCATCCTCAACTCTAAGGCAAGCAACGCTTATCTAACAATTCAAGCTAACGCGTTCTAGCAATTCAAGTAAATACATAAAAGGAAAGACGGGGTTTGAAGAATGTGACACTAATTCAGTAATATCGGAGAATAATGGGAGAATGCTTCGCTACGATCTCTTGGACAATTGTGACAAATAATTTAAATTCAATATAGAAACAGATCAATAGATTAGTATTACAAATTGTAATGTTACATACATGTAAATAAATATGTGTAATTAGAGAAATTTCTAGTGAATGGTATGGGAAATTAAAAACGAGTTCACTTAATTTTAATGAGAGAGCAATTTTGCGGGGAAAATGTTTTTTAAATGCATTTATTCCCAATCTATATATACTTTCTTGTATTCATTAACATTCAGTGTCCTATTTGTTCCTCAGACTTCAGTGTTTGGAAATGACCTTCAGAGGGGTCGCTTTGGTCGAGCTCGCTTGCTATTAACTGGAACTTTGAAACCTTGAGTTCTTACAGAAGTTCCCGCACTCATAAATAAGGCTATCTCAGACTTCCAGTAGTGGCGCCCTACGCGTCGGATTGTGAGTTTACGCACGCCGATTAAAAAAATTAGTTCCCCTGTGCCAACTTAAGTGTCGGAGAGGCTGTGATTCTTTAGGTGATAGTGTAGTAGACATAGTAATATTTTGCTGAACCTAAAATACGTGAATTCGTATCCCAGCGTGACAAAACTTTAGGGAATTGGAACACTTCTGCGGCCTTGTGTGTATTTAATATTGTTATTACATAATGTAATATGTATTTGCATATATGCAAGGAAATACGTGCCGATTGCAGCATTTAGTTTTAATTCAATTTGTCTTTCGCTTTGTTTCTACTTTCATCGTAGCGGAAACATCCCTGAGAGATCGAGATACTGAACGATGAAAGTGAAGAATGATTATTCCGTTATGAGTTTTTTTATTAAAGAAAATATACTGTTACGAAAAAGCTGTTGTTAATTTTTTATGTAATTAAAATTTGCTCTGAATAGAATTATATAGAAACATTTATTTAGAACATATTTGCATTGCAAGTTCATCTACATTTGACAAAATTGTTGGGGACATTTCCAGTTGTGATCAGCGGGAATCATTTCTGTTTGGAACCCTTCTCAGAGAAGAAAACTATTTCCCAAACGTAAGGAAATCGAAATATAACAAGTATTATGATGTTTGCTGAAGATGTAAACACACGGAGAAAGAGTAACCGAGGAAATTTTTTATAAAAGCTTGTTTTTTTTTTCAAAGTAGGAATCGATCTTTGTGTGACTATCACAACTGATGATAAATTAAGTTTAACTGATAATCAATGGGTACGTATCTGTTTAATTATATGCGATCGTTTTTCCAAGCTCTAGATTTTAATGGTATCAACTTTAAAAAATTGACTAGTATTCATACAAACATAACATTTTCCAGGGTGGGTTAAACACTATTCGCAAGTAGGAGTGAAAAGACAATTGATTAGCTTCCATATTCACTTTATCACGCCGTGTGTAAGGACGTTGCCTCTACGAAGCGTTTTTTCCACCAATTCCGCCAATCATCGGATCACTTCTTTGCTTATATCTCGTGGATGTAATTCTTTTTAGAGCTTTTGTTTATAAAACGTACTTATACTAGTACTTTTATTTTGTTGTTGTTGTTGTTTAAGGTCGCATCAACTACTCTGTCATTAGCGACCACTATTGGGAGTAACGTTATGAAATGATGATGACAGGCGGTGAAAGGACGAACACATACAACCCTGCCCGAGGCGGGACGCGAACCCGTGACCTCACGCTCCAAGACCACTACGGCACTACTGCCTTAGCGGTCTCGGCCACGGGGCCGTTACTTTCATTTTATTACACATGGTCTGTAAGTAAAAAAAACTCCACATGATTTTTATACATTTTCGTATAGATTTCAACTCTGTAAAAACAAAAGAAAAAATACTGCTGCCACCACAGAAATTACCAAAAATGTTCCATCTCGTCAGTTTTTTTTGTTACTCTAATTTTTTCTTTGTATTTAGCGTAAAATTCCTAACTAACTTATGCATAGCATTCTGCTTTGGTGTTTAAAAATTGGCCTTAAAACTAAGACTTCTCGTATTAATGGTATCATTTATAGCTGTTACTTTGCAATATAAATGAAAACGGTGATGGTACAGAACGGCACAAACTTTTCCGTATTAGGTTTCTAGTATATTTTGGTCTCTCGGCTAGCTATACGGACTGGCCATATGCTCTTGCCACCTGCCCTCCATCGCCGCCCAAATTACATTTTTTTATATTTTCTTAATTTTTCGGTTTCGTCAATATAGAACGGAAACATTATTTTACGAATAATTAAAGAACAGCAAAACTTCGTCATAAATGACAATTTTTTTAGAAAATTTGGCGCCGTTTTTAGAAAATTGACGTTATAGCGAATACTCTAAATTCGAAATTTAAAGCTCTTTTTCATAGAAATTTTTTTGAGTTTCGAAAAACTTTATTTAAAGTTATAAGAAGCACTTTACCTCACAATTATAATAATGTTTACAAATTGTGGGAAATGTGACGTGAAAACAAGATTTTCTCCAAAACGGCTCCAATTTTTTTCTTTAAACATTTGGTAAGGATAGTGCCTAATGTACTCTATAACATGACATATACACCATATTGCTCTAGTCTTTTGTTTTCTCAAAATTACGAAAATGAAATTTTTTTGACCTGAATCTCTCCCGTCATTAATATTAAATTAGCGATTTGAGATTACAATAGGTGATTTGTTCATACTATTATATTTATGAGTATATGTGCTTTAAATAAGTCAAATAAAGTTTCTCAAAAAACTCAATTGTTTCTGTGAAACCAAACTTCTAATACGCTCAAATGCCATTTTCTCATAAATGGGTCCATATTTTTTTTCATACTTTTCGAAGGATAGTGCTAATTGCACGGATAGTGCTAATTGAACGGATAGTGCTATGAAGCCAAGTTCAATTTGGGTATTTTTTTCGATTTTTTAAAAAATAGACATATATTTTTTTTGAAAACATCTCTTACCACCTCAATATGCACATTTCCAGCAATTTGTAAACAGTGTTGTATTTGTAAGCTTGGTATACTTCAAATGACGTCTGATGTTGTTTTTCGAAAATTCAAAAATTTTCTGTCAAAAAAGAGCTTAAAATTTCGCATTTACAGTAGATCTTAAACGCCATTTCCTTAAAAACGGCTCCAAATTTTTCAAAGAAAATTGCCAGTTAGGACGAGATTTACTGTTCTTTAATATTCTTTAAATACTATTTCCTTTCTGCTATTAGGAAATCGAAAAATGAAGAAACTTTAAAAAAAAGTGTACTTTGGGCGACGATAGATGGCAGCTGGCAAGAGTATGTGTCAAGTCCGAATAGCTAGCCGCGACCAAAGGAAATAGAAAGCTAATACGGTAAAGTCTGAGCCAGTCTGTAGCACCACTACTTTTTTAAAAAAATCTAAGTTCTATAGATCGAACTATGAAGATTACATTTATTTTATTGGAGTACGTATAAAATACTTCACGTTTATTGGGACCAAATAGTAGTAGTACAGAGGTTAAAAGACTTCCGTGATTCCTGCCTACAAAACTGAATTGACATTAATTTTTGCAAACGTATTGGTTGCTTTCAAGTTTTTTAAAATATGAAATGTGTTGTTATAAGTAGAGTGTGAGAAGAGCAGAATGAATGGCTCAGTGTCAAAGTGTTTCTCTAGGACTCAGGAAGCAGTGGGCTCGAGATCCTAGTCTTCGTAGCTTTTGTTTTCATTCTACATTACTAAAAAAATGCACTAAATTTTAAAATTATACATTGTCCTTGTCAAAGTTATGTATAATGTAAGCAAAAATTCACGATTGCGAAAAAAGAATGCAAACCAGCAATTATAAATAATGAGTAATAGGTTGTCTGGACCTGGCAGCATTCAGATCAAAATATATGATCCTAAATTGCATTCTTCGCAGTACTTCCGTGTTGTCGATTCCAGGTCAAAATGAGATAAGAGGGCCCTGCGGTGTTGCCGTTTTGTAAGAAAGTAAAACTCAATATTTTCACTCGCGGCTAAGCAAATTGAACTACTCCGGTTTCATATTCGACATGGCCTCACCATAGCCAAGCCCTGCGAGAGCGAATTATCGCATTAGTAAACCAGGACTTTTGGTTTCCTTATTAATGTCATTCCTTGTATTTCCTAGAATAAGATATTTATGAATAAACAATTAATATAAAAATATTCTAATCTAATTTGGGAGAGTAGAAAACAAATATTTCATAGAAAGATAAAAAGCCCTTTTCACGGTCACCTTGTTTTAAAATCAAAATAATATATTTACGCTATGGAAAAAGTTTTGTAATACAGTTAATTTGACAAAAACAAATCACTGATAAGCAAACCAATTCCGGGCAAGCACCGGATTCGATCCTGTAGCCTAGGGTTCTGGAAGAAAGGATTCTACCACTGAGCCAAACGAATACACCTTTCAATTTCTTACATAAACTAACGTATTTAAATTGCTTGTATAAGTTATTGTGCGAAATTGCGGACAACGTTTAAAATGGCTCCAATGTATTTAGACAATTACAAATAATTCTGATGTGTGGCATCTTCTATCAAACGGAATTAAAACTTGAATTACTGAAATACATCTCACTAACTAGTCCTACTTTAAGGGAGTCCCACTAACTATTGACCATCCCCAAAACTTCTAAACGGTTTCCAATATCGAAATAGAGTTTTCTCTCAAGAATGTATAATCATGGTTCAAGACAAAAGAGAAATGGTGTAGAGATATTGTTTGAAGTATTTTAGTTTTGGAGAAATTAAATAATCTTTAGTTTTTCTTAAGGGAACCATATATTTTCTCACTAGCAATAGATAGATCGTAAGAGGAATGCAATGATGTAACATATGCTAATATTTTATAGTATTTTGTGTATAAAATTATACATTCTGACATGAGATTTTAAACGAAACGTGTAGTTTTTCCTGAAATCTCAAGTATTTAATTTAAAATCACATGTCAGAAAGTATATTTTTATACTCAAAATACTATCAAAACATTAATATATGTTACATCATTGTATTCGTCTATTTATGATCTCTCTAATGCTAGTGAGAAAAATACATGAATTGCATTTAAAAACTCAAAGGTGATTAAATTTCTCAAAAACTAAAAATATTTCGAACAATATCTCCACGGCAAATTGCTTGCCCCATGATTCGCATTGTTGCGCGAAAACCGCATTTCGATATCGGGAACCATTTAGATTTAGAAGTTAGGGAGTGTCCCCTTAGTTGGTGGGACTCCCAGTATATTGTTTGAATATACACACAAAAACTGTTGAACAGATAATAAAAAGAAATAATGCAGTTTTACACATCCACCGACAAAAAGTAGCGGTTTGTTTTGGTTTAAATTCTTAATATACTGCTGTCCCACAATTAACTTCTTCTAATGAATGGGTAACAGTTCAACGCGGAAATGAATTCCAGTCGCTAGAAATCTTTGTTGATGCGTGATTCCCTTCCCGAGGAAACTTCTTTAATGCATTTCTGTTGATGGTGAGCATTTTATTTTACGAGCGCATTTTCATGGTAGGTTTTGACGGTTTACGATATAAAATAATTTTATTTTTGTGAAAGTAAGAATAATAGCAACAATATATTAAAATCCTTCTTCCTTGGCAATTTACCTATATATCAGGCATGCGGGCGGTGTTTGGACCTGCCCTAACAATTGGTTTGAATTTTCTTTGTTCAAAATTCTCCTTGATATATTAGTAAAAGTGGAGGCAACAGTCATGCTGAAAATATATTTCAGAAGAGTAGTTTCTACAATACACAATTTGTTTTCTTTTTATACATTGATATATTAATGAATAAAGGAGGAAGTAGATTAGCAATAAAGAATATTAGAAACTTGCAGCCAATCTATGTTCTGTTTTAACTATCTCGAGATATTACTGTAAAACATCTTAACCTATTGATCCCTTGCCTTCTACTTGAAATGCTTTAAAATGTAGGCTTGTTTCTGTCGCCGTTACAAATTAAGGTCAATGCTTGTTAGGTCTCTGAATATGGCTTTAATATTTTCTTTCTTAAGCTGACAGTTTCTTACATCGTTCTTTTCAACTTTTTTAACATTGATGTCCATTTCTAAGCATTCCCTGCCATGATTATATTATGCACGCATACATCCCATCACTTTCCTACCATTGCAGTCTATAGGTCGCGGCACCGCGAAGGCCAAGTGTCCCAAAGGCTATCGCCGCCACTGGCGTCTCAAGGCAAATATTACCCGTACCAACAAACTGTTCATAATTTCAAAGCAAGTTTAGGTAAATATTTGTTTCTCCTATATTTCTTTTAAGTCAGTAACAACTAAGATATTGTATTCCTCTTCAAATAATCTAATCATGTTCAGTAAAAAAATCTATGTAGTTCTATTAAAAATCAAATAATGTTCAATTTCTGCAAAATTAAAAATGTTTCAAAGAATATGTCTGCTACACAACACTTGTATCGTGGATTACATGTTAAAATTATCTATATTCAAACTTGGCTAGTTATTAATTATTATTAATAATAATCGAAAATATGAAGCTCCAGAATGTATCATTAGGGTGTTTCGAAATAATTCCTTACATCGCACTGCGAATTTCGGCAGCAGTCTCGAATTACCGTTTAATATTTGCTGCAATTTTGACGGTAAATAGAGAAACAGATGGAATTAAACTTTCATCTGGTTAGCACAAATAGGCACTTCAAACAATCAAGAAAACAATGCGATAGATAAACTTCTTGATACAAAATTTTTAATTAGTAATAATATAGTATGTGCCCCGCTCCATCAAAAATGCAATTTTTCAAAATAATTGGTTTATAATAGATTTCATCACTAGACGATAAGATATCGGCGTGCAGTTGGCACCATTGACTGAAATATACACAAACACGCAGTGAAATTTTACTTTCACATTCGCAGGTAAACAATTTCGGCGTTTTGGTAATTTATTTATAACCAGAGAAATTATAATATCGGAACGACAGTTCAAACAAAGTATTAAGAATCTTAAGAAAATGTTTGAAAGATAAAAATGAGCAATAGTTATTTGCAGAAATTTTCATTGATTTGCCGTTAAGTCAGAAATCGTTAATACCATATAACGGCGGAAAGCGAGCCACTGCCAAAACGAACTAAACCATATACTTGACTGCCAAGAGCGACCGGATTGTCTGTAAAACAAATGAGGGTTGGCATCAGATGCTAATTTCCTATAAACATTTGCGTAAGGAAAGGTGATAGCGCCGATCGAATTGCGGAATTCCGCAACTTGTTGAAAGGCAATTGAGATGAGAGAGTAAAGAAATATTGGCAAAATTTGTAAATTTATAAACAATTTCCAATTTTGCAATTCTAAGTGGGAAGAGTTTCCTGATGGCCCAGAACCGAAACTGCGAATTAAAAATTTTGCAACAAATAACAATTTTATAAACAATTTCGAAATGTGCGTTATTCCTGCGGAAGAGTGTGCCCAAATTGTCCCTAAGTTCAATATCGCAAAATAACAATTTTGACCAGAGATGCAAATTGATTGCTTTAATATCTAGTTTAATTGTTGCTTTAATAATAAATATACAATTGGTCTTTGAATTTTATTGTCTTGTATTGAAATGGTTCCCTAGGAATTTTCTATCGAATGCAAGAAAGACAGTATTTTGCAATTTTTGCAACTTTTTGAATCACTTATGAACACTTGAAAATGTGCAATTATAATAGTTTTTCTTTATGGAAAAATCTGGACATTTGATAAAGTTCATGGATTGTGTATGAACAACAATATTGGAATTAGAATGCGGATAAGAAAGTAACTTGTCTAAATTAGTGTTTATTTTATCTCACATCACCGTAAGTTCTTCAAAAAGAATTGTGTTAATAGTGGTTAAATGTATGTGTTCATATATATTTGAATAAATTAACTTTAATGTTCGTAAAAGTGTTTCATTCCTTGTATTTTTATTTGAAAATATTTTCACATCGGAACTAGCGACGCCCGCCATTTTGTACGACGTTAAGTTTGTTAGGTCACTCCCCCCTGTGTTGAGATTGGCTGCGTAAGTTTGTAAGGCTCCGCCTGCGACGGTTTCGTCATGACAAGGAGCGTGGCACAAGCTGAACTTAGCCGCAGACGGCCGCGATCAATTTTTGTTTCCAAAACTGTACATTCTTATTTCATGATTGTCTTTATGGAACAGACTTCATTAAAGAAAAATCGTTATCTTCAAAATATAGTTGTAGGAAGACAGTCAAAACGATAGCACTTCTGCAATTTTTTAAAAATCGCTATTTTAATGAACATGACATGAGTCTCTTAAGCGTACCTTTACGCCATCCGAGGACAAATTTTAATGAAAAAAATGGTGCTTTCATGTAATGTACGCTAATTTTTTTTTTAAGAACTCCGATGAAACTCTCAAAGCTTCTAATTCGTTTTAGATTGATCGAAGACTGTCAGTTTTGAATAAATTCGGCTGAACGCTTTAAGAGCTAGCGTTGATCTCAGGTGGACGGATAGATGGACGTTTTGCCGTCAAACGATTTTTCGGAATCAAGGACACGAAACGTGGATTCTGGCTACTCGACGTTTTAGAGGAAGTAATTTACTGTATATAGGAACATGATTTATTCACGTTTCTTTTTCATTACCTGAATGGTAGATCTTTAACTTCGTACCATTTTTACTTTTTTGCCGTTACGAATGTAAAAAGAATTATTCTAATTGTACTCTGGGAAACAAGCGAATTTTGAACAGAAGAACTCCTTGTTGAGCACTGGTAACGAAAAAGTGGAAAATCCTCTATGTCCTATATACAGAAAATTACTTCCTCTAGCACGTGGTGTAGCCAGAACCCATGTTTTGTGGTAATTGACCTCAATCATTGAGTGTATTTTCTCCGAAACTTATATTCTCCGATCGATTTCCGAACGAATTGGGCATTTGGGTGTTTCAAAGGATATTTTGATTTTTGAGAGTATTTTACATGAAGCCTCGGAAACCTTTTTATAATTTTTTTGAAAAATGTGTCAAGGAAAGGAAAAACTTCTAACAGTTTCTCAAAACTCTTATAATGAAGAGGAAAACGTATAGTGACAAGCACATTTTACTTCCAAAGAAGTAAATGATTATTAAATTTCACAAAACGAAAGATAAACTTTTTTTCAAAACACTTCAAAGCATTCTTGAACTCCCAAAGAAAAATTAAAGAGCAAATTACACTTCCTGACATTTGACATTAATTTACACTCCTTCTGATAATACTCTTATCTCCAGCAGTAGGTGAAGAAGGAGTCAATGTGGAACATGAAAATGATACTGCGTAAAATAAGTTCTCACGCCGTACACAGGTCCACTGCAGTGAATGACAAGTCCGTGGCAACTGAAGCTGAGGGCCAATACGCTCCTTTTCACTTTACTTCACGCCATGTCACGCTATCACCGTGCCAGAATCCGCTGCTCTGCTGTAGCGGTCGGCAGCTAATCCTCTCCTCCCAAGGGGAGGGGGCGGCGGTGGCGAGGCAGCAGCAGCTGCTGCTATTGCTTTACCAGGGGACTGCACCGTTCAGTCACACACATTCTGTATCTCCCTGGCAGAAAAAAACTAGGTATTTGAGCGGCACTCAGCGGGAAAATAAATTTTTTAAGTTTTTTTTCGTGGGGACGCGCGAAATCATATTTGGGCCCCATAATTCACTGCACCACAATGGAACGCCCAACACGGGCGGGAAGCTGCAAATTTGCTCAAAGAGCGCCCATCTGGGTTAAAAATTAAATGTTTATAGTCCGCGCCGGGAAAATGTGCTAACAAAATAGTACCATTTTTTAAATTAAACTTTGTCCTCGGATAGTATAAAATAATCTTAAGGGAATGGAGCAGATTTCATATTCGTAAAAAAATCCCGTTTGTTCTAAAATGTGTGCAATTTTTTTGCGGGGGCGTCATCCTACAATTATAATATTGAGAATCTATTTTTTTATTACCTAAATCTGTTCTTTAAAGGCAGATCTTGAAATAAGTTCATGTTCAATGTTTGGACATACATGTGGAGTTTGCGTGCAATTTTATGCGAATTATGAACATTTTAAATTTTTTTAAAACATTTTTTCTAAAAAAACCGCTCCTATTTTTTTTAATTTTCTCCTCATAGGTATCGAGAAGACGGTAAAAATATGGCGCTAGTCTCATTTTCGGCGAATTCATACTTTTAGATTTTTTTTTTAAAGTTAACATTTAAAAAATACAAAAATTGAAGATAGATCTTTGCTTCATACAAATTGTGTTGTAATATAATCAGCTTCTTAAAAAAAGTTATGTACAATTTTTTTGGAAAAAAGAGAAGTATTTTGGTAATTGGGCTCAAAATATTGCAATATATAAAAATTATCAAAAAACCGCTTCAAATTGTTTCTTGAAGAATTATGAGAATTAATGATAATCCTTCCCTCTTCATCAGTGAATTCCTTCATTTTACGACCTATTTCATGGATGGATTACTGGCACGGTATCAGTGAAAGAAATATACATACTATTCAGACTCTGACACGACTCTTACATTACATTTCTTAAGTTAGAAACATAGGTATTAATATTAAGAAAGCCATTGTAAAAAGCCCTTGCACAAATACTTAATATGCCTCTAGTAGAACCACTCTTGACTAATTTGTCTCTTTGTGATCACAATTTTTATGTGTTGTTTGAAGGGAAAATTGAATAGATTAACTATCCTGCCTTAGTGGTTGTGTATACAGTGTGGCCCACCGAAGATGTTCCCTTCAATTTTCTCCTGAACCGTTGCAGATACTGAGATGCGGTTTTCACTAAAACTACTATATGCAAGGGGCACATATAATCATGCATAATATTATTCTATTGCACTTTTTATTGCAGAGATATTGACCCAACTTCGTTTTTTTAAATGGAACCCTATAGATTTTTTTAGCTCATCATAACAAGCGTGAAGAGACGAGTTCATAAATATGCATATCGCCATATGTTACATAACAAAATTTTCGAGAAATTAAGAGTTTTAAAGACGCACTTCGACTGCTGGTTTCCGTAATCTGAACGAGAAATTCCGGGTGATATGGGCGAGGCCATTCCCTTCCCTTGCGTCGACCCTGCGGTAAATGTAGTGATGCAATGTGCAAAGGAGCTCACAAAAACCCGCGATTTGCTCTTTAAGACTACATCCTCTCAGCCCTGGAGACAATGTATTCACCCATAGCCATGTTCTGAGCAAAAATGTACGCCATGAAGTACTATTTTTTTAATTCATGAAATACCTAGAAGATTTGAGAAAATATTTGAATTATTAACCTTAGAGAAAGCAAGGGAAGATTGGAGAGTGAACATGTTCTGAACTAATAAATGCGTGTGCTGTCACAAACAAAACGTTTACTGTTTGAAAGACTGAAAACCTCAGCCGGTACAAAAATATCGCGTAAATAAAAGTAAGAAAATACTTTAAATACAGAAACAAAAGGTATGCAATTCTAGAAATTCTAGATTCAATTCTAGAAATAGCTTGGTTATAACATGTACTCAACATGTGCACCATCAACGGATATACACATTTGAAGACGCTCATAATGAGACCTTCGAACAGAATTTAGAGTTTACGTGAAATGGCATGACAAGATGCTGTAATGCGGCGCCTGAGATCTTCAGATGTTGTGGTACTTGTGAGTAAACTTCGTTCTTTATCGTTCCCCATAGAAAATACTCCAGGGGCGTAAGATCAGGTGACCTTGCCGGCCAGTTTACTACAGCACCGCGCCCGCAGGGTCGACGCAACGAAAGGGAATGGCCTCGCCGCATATCACCCGGAATTTCTCGTTCAGATTACGGAAACCAGCAGTCGAAGTGCGTCTTTAAAATTCTTATTTCTCAAAAATTTTGTTATGTAACATATGGCGATATGCATATCTATGAACTCCGTCTCTTCACGCTTGTTATGATGAGCTAAAAAAATCTATAGGGTTCCATTTAAAAAAACTAAGTTGGGTCAATATCTCTGCAATAAAAAATGCAATAGAATAATATTATGCATTATTATATGTGCCCCTTGCATGTAGTAGTTTTAGTGAAAACCGCATCTCAGTATCTGCAACGATTCAGGAGAAAATTGAAGGGAACATCTTAGGTCGGCCACACGGTATATCGAATATTGATGTGTAAGAATAATTTTGACTATGATTGTAGTACGTGCTTTTGACTATGCACTAGGAACGGCGAATAGTTTCTATATGCACTATGTGCATCGTGCGCTCACAGGGAGCCATGGCCGTTTTAAACATTTCAAAATATGTGTCCCGTAGCCGCACGTAATAATAGTTTTCAACGTGGCCAACAACATTTTTGAACACCTCTAAACCCTCCTTTCCAACAAATGTTTTTATTTACAAATGACAAATTTTACTAGGAAGCAAATATATCCATCAAAGAGAATGAAATTATATCTTTAATGACACTGTACACAAAAAAAATACAGTTAATTTTTTTGAACCTTTTACAAAGTTGCCAGAGCGTTTGGAAATAATTTTTTCCCCAAATTCTGAAATTCTTTCCAAATTGTCAGCTTAACAGTGGGAGAAAGTAGTAAGAAATTGATCAAGTTTAGGATATAAAATACGTTTGGGCTCACAATCTGCTCTTGTCGTGTTTTCCTTTTCGCAGTTTCTGCGCGTTGCCCCTCCCGCGGCCTTCACGCCATGCCCCCTCCTCCCGGCCTCCCCACCCCCACCCCTCCTGGCGCATTGGGCTGGAGAAACGGCGGCGAGGAGTCGCCTCGCTGCTCGCTCTGTTCGGACTCATTTGCATCATTCCGAGTGAATGCCCATTGAATGACAATCGAATACCGCACCACGTGTGGACGTGGGAGCCTATCATCTCCAGACCGTTTCGGACGTGTTTTGGCGGGCGAGCACAGGCGAACTGCAGCGTGGTTACCTTGTTACCGACACTGAGAAGTTTCGAGGTAAGTTGGTCTTCATGCAGAGTAATTTGCGATAACATTTGTTGCAGGGCGGCACTGCAATGAGAGCTGTAGAACCCACACGTATTCTACTTCTCTGAAATATTTTTTATATGCTTTTGCTCTAGAAATATAGCTTCTGTATTTTGGATGACACAGTATTCTATGTCCTCGCGATTAATTCGTGAACCAAACGGGCTGGCAGCGCTCTGCGAGGCTTCCGGTAAGCAATTCAAGCTCTTAAACATTTAGCATTGCTGTCAATTACAATTATTGGGCGGGGCTTCGCCTGCTCTGAAGACACCACGTAGCTCCAAGTAACTCCAAGTAGCTCTAGGGTTCCGAAGAGCTCCGCTTCACGAATAATGCCCAACCGCATGGCGCCAGCTCCCTTCCTACGCCCGATCCGAAAGAAGTGAAAGCACCTGCGTCTCGCGTATTGAATTGAATTGAATTGAATTGAATTGAATTGCCTTATTTTACGTGGCGAGACTCAGGCCATGAGGCCTGCTCTTCCGTCTGACCACGCAAATTTCGCCTACGCTCCTTTCACCTAGCGGAGAAAGAAGGTATTATCTCGGGCGACGAAACAGGCGATTTGAATTTAGCTCAGAGGCGTCATTTAGGCTTGAGGATCTTTTACCGCAGCATTACATTATTTTACTCTATTTATTCTTACAAGAAATTTAAACAAAAATGTTTAACCGTTTTTGAGAAAAAATTGAAAATGCCCGAGGAACTTCACGTAAAGTACCCTCAAATTATAGAGAAAGATTTTCAAAATCGCAGCGCCTTGAGTCGACGAATCTTTGAATCGACTAATTTAAAAGATATATGAAACGAATTAGAACACAATTAGTTTCAACACATTTTTGTTATTTTTATTGTGTCTGTCTTATGGTGCGTATGATCTTGGAACGAGTGTGTATGATCTTGGAAGGAGTGTGCATGATCTTTGAAATTTGATTTTGGGATGAATTAGATGTTGAAAATGGTATAAAATTGCTTGATTTTTATGAAAAAAGTGTGTATGATCTTGGAAATTTGATTTTGATTTGTATGCATTCATTTTATCAAAATTAACTTTAATCAATTTTGATGATTTTTTGAAGATGGCCTAAGGGAACTACCTATGCTTTTTGATTAAAAATTGTGATTTTTGAGAAGTGATGCAGAACCGGCATACTCATACGACTCTGGGATGTTTTCATATTCGAATTGTAGTATCTGCCCTTACCTTCATTTATAGTTCTTAAAATTTGCTTGTTTTTGTTAGCAAAGTTGAAATAAGTAAGTGTTTCAATGAAGAAGTTATATTCGTATATTGAAATACACATGTCTACGATACAGTTAGTAAAACAAGTTATACATATCAACAAGGTAGGTCGCAAAGCAACGTGCATTGCTGGGCAACCATAGGTTCATGGAGATTATATCGCCATACCCCGATTGGGATTCAACAGTTTTAAAGGTAGATGGGAATACAAGTACATATGTATAATATTCTTAAATGAATTCCTTTGAATTAACTAAAGCCCTCGCAGGATGAGAGCATTGATCGAATCAAACAAAACAAAAAATTAAATTTAAAGAAAAACTTCCTTTTTTAACTTTCATCGCCATTCACAACCTCCTTGTACTGCTATACTCCTAGGCTGTAAAGGTTTATTTATTACACAGGGACGTTTCCATGTAAGACTTAGGATCTGGCCTTTATCTCATTAATAATTTTCTTCAAATTTTGCTTGGTTTAAAGGTGATTGGGAATAGGTATACGTTTGCATTATATTCATAAATGAGTTCAATTGGATTAACTGAAGCCCTTCTATCTAACATTTTGTCTCATAGGAGGGGCGCATTGGAAAAAAGTAACACACGCTCTCAAGGAAAAATTTGTTTATTCACTATCATCATCTAATACAATTTCTTTGGTGATCTCATCACTGTCGAGAACCTCTTTGTCTGCTTCGTTTAGGCTGAAAAAGAAAAGGTTTATTTATTGACACAATATGGTAAGTCCACCTTTTAAATCACAAACTTAATTTAAGAAATAAAAACAAAAAAAACATGGAAAGGGAAAAACACATGGCAATATTGACTTACTCCATTAATATTTCTATAGGCAGGTCCTCTAAGAAACTGCCTCTTCACCCTCTTGTAAAAACAATCCTGTTTCAGAATCTAAAATGCTGAAAAATCAAATGAATTAAATATCAATGGAAACATTTCAGAGTTTGTCTGTAGTTTATAACATTCAGCACTGTCCAGTGTTTGTAGAGTTCTGTTATTGTATTTTAAATATGGTATATACAGATAAAATATTTCTCGTGTAGACACATTTTTTGTTAAAAAAGAAAAGGTAAAATATAGTTTCATATTTATATCATTTTTCTTTTATCACTGAATGTTATTTAGATACATTATTAAATGCATCATGAAACAAACATAAAAATATGACCACAGATTGAGTTATCTTCTTGAACAAATCCATATCAGGTGTACATAATGCCTATCCAATAAAGACTTCAATGCATTTTTTGGCACTGCAATTTCATCTTTCACGACATCAGTTTGGAATTAAATATGTAGCTCTGATGGTATTTTATTCATCAAAATGGATGTGAAGGCCATAAATACCAGCCGAGCCTTGATTAAATGAGCACATCGAAACAACATACAATAAAGATAGATATAGGCCTATCATTGAGAAAATGTAGCACGAAAGTGAGATGTCACTTGATCTTTCAGAAATCTTTTAAAAGGTGAATGAATTCAAATGATACAAATAACACTGCTATAATATAACACTATTTAACTATTTATTTGCTACTTACAGAACGTAAATAGAGTAATGCTATTAGAAAACAAAATAACCTTCACAAAAAGAGATAGGAAATCAGAGATAAACATAAAATTTAAGGTTTTTCGAGAAAGAGCATATGGTTGTTGAGGTACTGAAGTAACCCCATTTTTTTAATAAGTGACTTAAGACCGAGTGTCATGATTAGCCTCCAACACTATTATCAAAGAAGAACTTAGTAGAGCAGGAAGATGCCACTTCCGATCTCTTCTTGCGAACGCCAGTATTACGCCGGCCAGCGAAGTCCGTTGTCTTCCTTGACAGCATGGACAAGACTTTGTTAAGGACCCCCTTGGCATAAGGGGGTTTGTGGCCCAACCGCTCCAAAAAGCGTGCATAATGACCTATAAATGTAAAATCTTATTTACAAATACATGAACTCTCTCATTTCAAAACATATCAAGTCTCTACACTACTACAAAAAGTCAAACAAGATTTGAAATTATACTCTTACTTTTGGCAGCCTCAATGAAATTTTGCGGGAAGGCCTTATTTGAGACATCCCTCGGAAATAGTCTATAAAGATTGGCCTCCTCCTCGTCAAAAACTCCTAAGAGGAGGGCTGTTGTAAAATTTTTTCACGTCCCCTGTTGTGCTGATTGTATGGAGGGCACGCGTAATATCATCACGCCCCTCTCCAGTAACACCTGCACGCACACACACAGAGAAGATATTCAGAAAAAAATATCACTTCAAGTAAATTCAAATCATTTGGTGATAATGAAGTAATTTTTCTCTAACAATACTTTGCCCGGGTCGGAGCTTTCAACGAAAGGCGTTACAGAACTTCCTGTATCTGTGATCTGTTCTGTTAAAACGCAAAAAAAGAGAAAATAAAACTTAGAATAATTGAAGATCTCTTGATTTATTTTAAAAGCATTCATTCACTTAAAAATGAGTCATAATACAGGTTACAGTTAAGAAGTTTCAAATTTCTGTGGAAACACAGGCTGGTAAATATTTTTGTAAAATTTCTACTAATTAGTTTTGTTTTTGTTGTTAAACAAGATGCAGTTTAATGAATATCCCAGTCCTGATATTCAAAGGCACTCGGAGACATGACAAGAATCAAGTAAAAACTATACGCTCTGTGTAAGAGGATGATGAACATCTGAAATAATGGATTACAATTTTCAAATTAAGAAGCTTCGAAACTTTCCTTCAGAGTTATTCATAATATACTATCTTCAAGCCTCTTTAACTAAAAATGTTGTGACAAGGTAACATTAAAAAACATTTCACTAGTTATACCTTATTTTAACTCAAATTCATATTAATTCAGTCATAAATGATCAATAAACTACCAGGTTTTAAAATTCAAAAATCTTCAACAAACAATGTAGGCTTTCACGGCCGGTTTCTTCATTGTGGGAAGTTGCCGGGCTTGCAGGCCGTGGTCCAACGGAGACTACTCCAGACGTTTCGCCTACAAACTGTGGTAGGCATCTTCAGTGGTGATGCTGGCGGGGGCGAAGAACTCTGTCCGGCAGCCACGTCGTCGACTGATGCACTACGGCGTCGAGGAGCCGTATTTATACGCGCGGTTCGCGCCGAGGTTCGCGCGCTCGCGACTGATTGGGCCGCGTCACCGGTGATCGCGCGTGATTGGCTGGGCGCGTCGGCGGTGTAAATGGGCTGCTGCGCCACGTTGTAGGCGAAACGTCTGGAGTAGTCTCCGTTGGACCACGGCCTGCAAGCCCGGCAACTTCCCACAATCAAAAATCTTCATCTCAAAATCCTCAAAAAGTACCACATTTTGGGGATTTTTCCTACATTTCTTATATACATCTGAGGACAAAACAGTCTAGTCACAAAAAACTAGAATATGGACACTTACTTAAATTGTCTTCTATTGATTTTACCCTCGAATTGAGGCATTTTATGTCTTGTCGAGTACTCTTCAACTCCTCCAATATTTGTAACCCAATCCCATTAAACTGGCAGTTTGAGGTGCCTGCCTCTCGCCCAGGACTCTGTGTGAAATGTTTTTTTTTCCGAGTTCATATTACTAGAGGAAAATGTTCTTCGTTCAGGGGTTCAGGGACCAGAAGAGAGTGGGCTCGTAAGAGAGTTGGACTCCATGGAATGGGGAGTCAATACTCTACCATTTGATGTTTCCAGCTGATTGATAAGAGATGCACCTTGCAGCATTTTGGAGTAATCATCCTCCATAACCTGCTTCCTTTGCTGTGTATTAACCTGACACACAACAAAATAACAATGAGGTGATAAGATAAAGAATTAACGCTTCATAGCAAAAAGTAAAAAGCTGTTAAATTATAAAAAAGCCTTCAAGTGTGAAACCAGTTGACGTAGAGAACACCGTAAACTTAAGGAAGTCTTTTAAGCTGCAAACTGCTCATGTGAACTACACATTTACGGGGACAATGAGTAAGTTACGGAAGTTTGATGGGAATCTTTCAGTTCCCAGGTGGTGGTTTTGGTGGGCACATAACATATTATAGTCTGCATTTACGACATAATTATAGCCTTCCCTCTGCTCTAGAGTATACCGTATTCACTACATTAACCAAAGATTTAATTTTTGAAAGCAAGAGCTGCTCCTCTTTTGAAACACCAGTCCTTAATTTATAGCAGATACCTTTTGTTTCCTTTTGGTTGGAACTTCAATAACTCCGTGGCATTCGGCATTTTCTCCTTCGCTTGTACCAATGCCCGAGTCTCGAGGTCGTAGAGGAGGGTATCTTGATCTTTTCTCAACAATGCTCCTCATTAATTTTTGTTCAGTTTCTGGCAGTAGAAAAGCACTCACTTCCGTGTTAGATTAATGCGCGCACTTACTTCACTAGAACTCAAACTCGTTCAGTACTTACCAGCCATCCTTAAAATGTACCCTTTGTATGTTTTGGTTTTCCCGTTGAACCACTTGTTGCTCATAAACGTATACTTTAATCCATACCTAAAATCACTAAGGCTTTTAGGCCGAAAATTTACAAAGTCAGAAACTCTTACAGTTTCCTCCTGACGATCTGTGTGTATCACACGCACCCACCAATTGTTTTCAACTTGTTCTTTAACTTGACTGCACATTTTTTTAAAATTATTATCACTAACGCAAGAAAGGGACTAAAGTACTATGAATTTACTATTTTACACTAGATAGAATACTTAATAATAAGAATTTAATAATTATTCAAAGAATTATACAGAGTTGAAATGTACTATCTTCTTACTACAACTAACACGAAAACTCGCAACCACCGCCGAACACACAGGTAGCAAACAGGTGAATGAGAGAGACTCATTGAGAGCCACGTGCCCATATAACCCAATGAAAGAGATATTTCTTTCGTAGTACCAACCTTGGAAAATTTTACTACTAACGATTCTTAATATTTATTTGAACTTTAAGATAATCTATAGAATTAAAAAATAAGGATAAATTATTTGTTGTTTTATTTACTTCATTACGCAGTATAGAGAAAGAATTGTATTGCTGCGGGAAATAATACGCATAGTAGAGCCCACTGATGTATGGCAGCTCTTCATCACCTTTGCCCGCTATTCTTGGTTTGTTTTGTTATCGCTTAATTTATAGAATAGTTTTAAAAACAAAGTAACAAAAATAAATTAATATATGTACAAAGTTTTGTTTGTTTAACGTACGACACATTTATCCTATTTCGCCAATCAGCGACTGCCTACCCACGTGGCAATACTTACATTCACTTCCTTTTCCCGTTTGAAATGCAACATTCATAATTCTTTCTTCCACGTCCTTCGTTGGTGTGCGGTTCGTGTGGTTATGATTTTGCTTCACGGATTTCAGAAAGGTTGCTTTCCATTGTGTCGACGCTGAAGTACGATCGTTTGTACGAACGTACGAAGTACTTACGATCGTTTGCGTCGAAAAGTTAGACTTCATTTCTTAGGAAATATAAACAATGCATAGAAAAAACAGACGCTACCTCTACACGGATGAGCCTATTCCGCGTAGAACTGAATATAGGCAAGGAATGAGACAAAGGGTTGAGAAGGCTCGCCGAGCCCAATACAGTAGCGACAGTGACGAGGTAAGAATATAGCCTTTCACGCAGATTCTTAGCTTCAAATTGTGTATTAAAATCTTAACTTGATGTTCTTAATTGTAGATTGACGCATTAAACTTGCCTCATCACCCACCACGTACATCACAATTGCAGTAAATCGTGTAAGTTTTATTTCTTCATTTCAAAACTGCCTTATCTGATATAAAATTACTCTTAAAAATAGTATGTAATGTGCACAATTATTCGAATGGTACTTCACAATAAACATGACTTGGAAGTGAGAGTAGAGTGCCAAAGAGATGTATTGTCTGAACGTCCACATCAATCATTTACAAATATATTTGTTATTATATATAATAAAGTGAGCCGTTAAAAAAGTTTGAATATGCATTCTCTTGTAATTTTTTACGTTCTGTTGTTACATTTTCCAGAATGTGGATCTTTTTCTGACCATGCAAATCAAAGGTATGGACGATTCTGAATTGGAAAGTACCAATTTCAATGAAGTCTGGATCATCAAATCTTTTACCTACTAATTACCAAGAGGACTTGGAGTCACAAAGTGAAAACAATATCTCGGAGGTATTCTACAGATAATCAAATATTTTAATTGTTTCCTCATTTAGTTAATAAATTTAAGTTAGGCATAATGTATTGGACTTTTAATGCATTCACTCAGTTCATCAAGATTTATTTGTTTTTAATCAATTTACTTAATTTCCAGAATGATTTAAACAGTGACACAGATAAAGACGACAATGGTTTTGATGTTGAGGTGGATGCTGAGAATCCAAACATTGAAGGATACGTCAGAAATGGTTTTTGGTGCAATTCCCAGCCAGGTTGACCCGGAACTAGCCACACCATTATGTCCGTGCACAACAACCACTGAAGGTGATGTTTTGATGATGTGCATTGCATTAGCCATGCTGCACAACTTCTCATGGTTAGCAGTGGTTGACATACTAAAAATGATAAATGCATGTTTTGGAGCGGATGTAATAAGTACATCAAAGTACTTTTTATTCAATACTTTGATATAGGAAAGGATGAAATGAAGTTTCACTCTTTTTGTCAAACCTGTGAAAATATTTGGGTGAAAGGAAACTGTTTTCCAAGTGATAGTATGTGCCAGTGTGAGCAGGAACAGGGAAATAATCCTCCGTTTTATATTTTTGTAAATATTGAACATCAGATTAGAAGGCTCTTAACAAATCCAGAAATTGCAAAGGAGTTGATGACGTACAGATTCTAAAGACCAAAAATTGAGGAACGATACCTATGAAGATGTATACGATGGCCAAGCCTATAGGAATCTCAGTGATGATGGTAATATTTTGTCCAGTTCAACCAATTTTAGTTATTCTTTTAATACTGATGGTCTGCAGGTCTCAAAGTCAAGCAATAGATCTGTTTGGCCTATTTTTCTTCAGCTGAACGAGTTTAAACCGGAAAACAGGAAGAAATACATGATTTTAGCAGGTATGTGGGTGGGGAAAAAAGATCCCAATATGCGTCTGTTTTTAACGTCATTTGCAGATCAAGACAAACAAATTAACAGGGAAGGCATTCAGTGGTCCAACCAAGAGGGTGTAGCGGTGGTTAGCAAAGTGGTTCCTACCTGTATTATTGCAGATTCAGCTGCACGCTACAAGCTGATGAACCCCAGCTCACATCACAGCTACTTTGGTTGTACTTTCTGTTACCAGAGGGCTGAAAAACACACTTAGAGAACGTCGTTACCCTGTCCCAACAAGAAACTGCTCCTCTTAGAAACACCATGAATCAGTTTTGTCTGATATGGACCTTGGCAACTGAGAATATTAATAATGAAGACAAAAGGACAAAGTGGTAAAAGGAACTAAGGGTCCATCTCCTTTAATTACAGTCCCATATCTTGATTTTGGTTCATCTTTTGTAGTGGATTATATGCCACTCAGGGTTTGCTGGGGAATGTACGTTCACATTTTTCTCTCCTTCTGAACTTCTGTTGGGAAAAAATTACCTTGGTAGGCCCCATCCATCATTAACAAAAATAAATAAACGTATAACTGCATTAGACCTCCAAGTTCAATTACAAGAAACCCTCGAAAATTTGGAGAGGTTAAAAATTGGAAAGCGAATGAATGGAGGTCATTGCTTATTTTTTATCCGATAGTTATTTTAAGTGGATACTTGGGAGAGGAGTATCTGGCACTTCTATCAGCAGCATTTTACAATTTGCTTGCACCTT
Organism: Acheta domesticus; assembly: GCA_031308135.1. Classification (NCBI taxonomy): domain Eukaryota; kingdom Metazoa; phylum Arthropoda; class Insecta; order Orthoptera; family Gryllidae; genus Acheta; species Acheta domesticus. The sequence continues at coordinate 32,206 of JAHLJT010004267.1, forward strand.
TGAAGAGTTGAATGAAACTCACATGCAACTGTTGAGATATATGTACCTTAACTGAGAAACATTTTGGAAAAACCGCCATGGTGTACAATGTCCACTTGTTACAACACATCGTAAAAGGTGTTATTGACTGGGGACCGTTGTTTTGTCACAGTGCTTTTGAATACGAAGAGGAGAATTTTCATTTGGCTGAAATGCACACCAGTTCTGGTCATTTAGCTCACCAGCTAACCCGAAGATACTTGATGTATGGCGCACTGCCATCACTTTGCAGTAAATATAATTCCACAGAAAAAACTCTACAGTTTGACCGGGATTTAGATTAGATTAGATTTATTTAAACTGCAAATGGATTGGAACTGGACTGGACTGGACTGGACTCTGGACTGGAAAAAGATTAAAATTCTTTTTAAGGTCAGGGAGTACTGTGTTTTGAGGAAGTGTCCCATACAAAGTAAGCCGAGAAGAAAGCAATGCACTGGCAACTGCTGGATTCACCATGAATGGAAACTATATAAAGTTTTCGAAACTTTTTAGGAATGGAATGCGCATTTGCACCGAAGAATACTCTGCAGGAAAAAAATATAATGATGCGTTTGTATATGTGAGGTCTGGGCAAATAGGTGTGGTACATTCCATTTTAATACTAGAAAATGGCCATCAAAATATGGATATTATATTAATAAGAACAGTTACTCTAGATAGAAAACCCATTTTTATTAGTTCAGATATTACAGTTAAGCATATTCAAATAATCGCAGGCTTGGGAGCTCTGTTAGCTGTTAGACCCTGCGATGTTGTTAGTCAATGTGTGAATCTGGACAATGGACATCATCACATCAGTGTTGTGCCGCAGGGATGTTTGGGCAGTGACTAAAGTTTGGTCAGGTGTGTGCGTTAGTCTAATATGGATTTCTTATGAAATACATCAGAATGGTTCGGAATGAACAACGGGGTTTTTTAGTTGGTGGAAATCCAACTCCCACAAAGAGTGGTGTCTTTCAAAGATTTTTCCCCTAAAAAAAATTTGTAGATCATAATGATGAATATAGACTAATACTAGGATGTCTTCGTTTGTATGAGAATTCTCAATTCCTCAAGGTGTTACAGTTAAGACCCCACATTTTTTTGTGATGTTATTTGATTTGACTTGGTTTTTTACTATTCATTGACAAAATATGTAAACTACAGGATAGAAATGTGTACAGTCTGCCGTTTGAACCCTAAATACTTGAGTAATGAATGAATGTACCAATAAAGCAAGGTTTAGTAATATTTGATAATAGGTTGTTTTTGCTCCTGAGTTATAGACAATTGCATTGGTAATCGTTTGCTTTGGTAAAGAACAGCATTTAGTGTTGGTATTAATTGATGCTTGTTTTATAATTAGGTACAAAACACTCCGCAAATTAATAGGAATAGTTATTACTGAATAATTTATTATTTCATTTAATAATTATACATCATACTTAATAACAATTAGAAACTGCGGTAGCAATGGCTTGGTATAAAGATGATGATGATGATAGGAAATGAATAGTTTATAATGATATTTTATTGTTTTTTACTAATAAGTTTATTACATTCATAGAAATGATACGACTAAGTGGAAAATTATTTAATTTTGTGTTAACGAAAGTTGGTTGAACTAAAAGTTGAAGTTGCCAAGTGTTTGTCGTCTGCCTTTCTTCTTTTCTGTTTCTGTGTTCTCTCTTTTTTCTTTTGTTTCAGCTTTTGGTACCTGCGATATGGAATACTGTTCTGCCAGAAATCAAGCCCTGGTATTTATAAGAAAATAGGTAACTCATACTTCTGGCTCTACTCCTACAAAAGGAGACCTCAACTAAATGTGCGCTCAGCTACATTTATGTTCATAAACAAACCAAAGGGCCATCTCAGCATTCACTCAATGGAATTGGGAAACTGGACAAACATTGATCGAGATGGGGTTGTTGACCCAAAGCCAAAGAAGCATCAGCAATTGATATTATCAATAATATCACACTGACTTTTTTTCCTGTAACTTATTGTTTGTGACAGAAACAAAGCATTTTACTCTAATAAAATGAGAAACTACAAAGTTGTATTATTTTTTCTAACCATCATTAGTCCTCTTCTTTTCCTTCCTCTTGTACCTAACTCTCTGGTGAAGCATTGGCTCAAAAGTTCCTTTATTTTAAATAATTACAACATGGGAATACTTCATTCCTAGTAGATATTAATATTATGTTGTAACCTAAAGATACATTTTTTTTTATAATTTAATTTACTCTCACTTTTATGTTTTGTAGCTTAATGGAAATTCAATTTTAATCTCAATCATTTTTAATAGCAACTTAGAGTAATTTTAAAATCGGAGTTATGCAAAAATTACTTATGTTTTCTATTAATAATGTTTAAAATATTGAATTTTCGTGTTCTCAAGCCGACATTAAAGTTATCTACTAGAAAGCCAATCCTTGAGCAGAGACATGCAATTTCAAATATAACAGTTACCGCATAAAGGAAAGAAGGACTTCAACACTGAAGTGCCATTGTGAATTACAAAAAGAAAAATTGACCATTCCCATAACCGTAACATAAAAGTCGATTTTGCTCAAACCAATCTGAGCATAGGATGTGTTGGGCAAACATCAGAATAAAATTAACAAAGTAAATGTTTTGTTATTGAAATGGTGTAGAATGATACTCTCTTGACCTGAAAAAACGTTTGGTTTTTCTAAATATGGAAAACAATATGAAGATGTGTTTGATCCTCTCTAAACAAATATATCATACAGAACCACATGAAATTTACTCAAATTTAACATTTTTAATATTAATTTATCATTATTCCGAAGTCTACGAGAGAAAATGACGTGTCTCCCCGATGATAGTTCTCTAAGAAGTTTTCGCTCAGTTCCACCCACCGAACGGTACCCCCCTCTTGTTTCTGTAGGTTCGTGCTGATTGCAGGAAATAAATGTTTGGTGAAGTGGCGGGGCGTAGTGTCATATTTCAGGCCAAGTTGCATTTGCATCATGTTCAAGAGATCTTTTTCACAACTGTTTTTCAACCTCTGCCTATGTAAACAATGTTTTATCAGAGCCTCAAGACCACAGGTCAAGCCTGAAATATGAGGCATATATGTATTCAAGATAATTAATAATTTTCACCTATATTTATTTATTGTGGTAATGCTATTAGACCTAAGGCATTTTTATTTTGTTGTACCTTGTGTGGCCACACAAAACTCATTATATCAATGTATAGTTTGTAAGGTTTCACTAATATTTACATTTTTCTGAGTATTTTTCAGTATTATACATAACTTTTTAATTCTGTAACTTTTGATTTATTTATAACTTTGCCATACAGCCTTAAACTGGCTGTTTTATATGCCAAAATACTCAGACAACAATGTAAATTTAAGATTTTGTTACTAACTTCTAAGGCACAGCCTGTGAAAATTATTGGAAGCAAAACTGGTTACTATTTACTGTCAAGTAATCATAGCTTCAGTTCCACTCTCTGCTCATAGGTGCCGCCCCAATCGGGGGCTTTAGCTCTGATAGCTCTATATTCGTCATTTTCTGTAGAAACACGGAGCGTTGAAGTCAGAACTTTGCTGTCACTCTGATTGGTTGTCAAAATGTGTACTGGTGTGTCTACGCCTCCCGAAGTAGTGCCGCGGTGGCGTACATAATGTTCTGAAATGGTATAAAACGGGACTGCGCGCCCGTGTTTCTCGCTACTTGCGAGCCGCTTGTTTGGGGTGTAACTGTCAGAATGTACCTCTGTTTTGTCGCTGTTTAAGATGTTACTATGTTCGATTGTCACTTTGTCTTTGGATACTACACTTTGAAATTTTCTCGCAAGTTAGCCCGGCCTGCGGGTCGTTATCTTGTAATGTTTTTAATGGTTTATGAAATGTTTTGATGGTTCAGGTTTCTCTCTCTCAAAATGTGTCCGATTTGGACTTTGACTCAATGAATTGGCAATTTTTTGGCATGAATTGGCAAGTCTACTGGCGCCCTTTTTACATGTGTATGAGTTTGTGAGACGGTCTTCCGTCTATTGTTAAGTCGTGTTGTATACACGCAACCGGAGTCGTCACGTCGGCGTACGTGGCTTCTATGAAGTCGCCGCTGGGCGCCAGTAGACTGGTCCGTAGGGAGGTCCATCAAGCTGGCCCGCCACCATAGCAGAATCAAACCAAAATGGCAGTACCAGAATTCTAACTATTTTATTACTAATTTATTACCGCAAACACGATTTTTTTACCACTCATTTTCATCCAAAAAAACGGGGTGGGGGCCAGCTTGATATCAAGGCTGGCCCGCCCACCATAGCAGAATCAAACCAAACTAGTGCCATAATTTTAACTATTTTATTACTAATTTATACCGCAAAACTAATTTTTTTACCACTCGTCTTCACCCCGAAAACAGTGGGGTGGCGGGCAGTTGATATCAAGCTGGCCCGCCACATAGCAGAACAAACCAAACTAGTGCCATAAGTTTTAACTATTATTACTAATTATTACCGCAAAACTAATTTTTTTACCACTCGTCTCACCCCGAAACAGGGGGGTGGCGGGCCAGCTTGATATCAAGCTGGCCGCCCACCATAGCAGAATCAACCAAACTAGTGCCATAATTTCTAAAGTGTATTACTAATTTATTTACCGCAAAACTAATTTTTTTACCATTCGTCTCACCCCGAAACAGGGGGAGGCGGGCCAGCTTTTGATATCAAGCTGGCCGCCCACCATAGCAGAATCAAACCAAACTAGTGCATAATTTTAACTATTTTATTAAATAATTTATACCGCAAAACTAATAGGAAATAGATGTTTGGACCTTCCTGATACCGAAAAAGGATTTGTTTTTTTTTCAATATGTCACGCCGTCCGTCTGTCTGTCTGTCTGGAAATTAGAAGAATAATTTTTAATAATAATAGTAATAGTAACAACAACAAACATTGTTCTATTAATTGGAATTATAGT
>JAHLJT010004269.1:0-42397 GCA_031308135.1 Acheta domesticus
TTGCGAGGATTATACCGTATCCGAATACGCCATAAAAAATGGTACTTTCAATATTTCGTTTTCTGTCTCAACGGAGCCGTTGTGAATTCATGGCTGTTGTACAAACAAGCAAATAAAGACGTGCCTCTTCTAGAATTCACTCGAAGAATTGGCTTGCTATTCTTTCAACACCTGCAATTGAAAAACCAAAGGGGTAAAACCCAAAACCAACAAACAAGTGCTAAGAAAGTAAGATTAGACATATTGGGCATTGGTAGATGCAGCAGAAAAGCAAAGAAAATGTGCACAGTGCAAAAAGTGCACTACATTTCAGTGTGTGAAATGTAATGTAGGTCTTCACCCAAAATCTTGCTTTGTGCAATACCATAGCCAGAATTGATTGCTTAAAATTTTATATTAGAAAATCGTTTCAGGTAATGTTCATCCATATTTAATGTTTTTAAGATACTTTGTAACATTAACGTCTTCCTATCAATAAATAATTTTTCTATAATATAAACTTCTAATTATCAATTTTTGACCCCCGTTATGGCCATGGTATGAAATTTCATACCTTCTCAAAAACCATCAAATTTTTAATAAAAACTGAAAATAACATTTTTTCCAATAAATGCTACCTAATTAATGCTATGTATTAAAATTTTACCAAATTCCGAACACTTTTTTAATTACGGCCAGTTTTGGGTTAAGCCCGTGATAATGATTTTTCTTTAAGACATTCTTATCCTCGTAACTTGTTCTATATGTCACTTTGTAATCGATAACAATATAATACACCCTTGTCAATACAAACTATTCTTATTTAACTTTATTATTGAGCAAAGAGGTACACCCGTGTAATTCAATCTCACAGAATATCAAGTAATTAGGAATTTCACTTACAGTTGCAGATTCCATAGGCTCTGAAACAGGTGGGTTAGAATAGAGAAGCGATGAACCAGCAAAAAATATAATAGAATTGTCAAGAACATCTCATCCTGTAGATTCCGATGTTAGGAACCTTTCTTTATGGCCTTTGTCTACAAAAATTTTGGTTTTAAGGCCCTAGAACTCTTCGTTTAGGTCTAATTTAACGATGTAGATACGAAATTCCTGACGTTCGTTGCGGGTTGCATTTTACATTAATATTTAGACGCGTTTTCTAAACAAATCCTTCATATTTTTAAAGTCAAAGTGCAATTCGTCACGTCTCCGTGAAAGTCTCTTTCTCGAGAAATCTCATTTATAAAGATTTGTTGCGTGTGAGAGCCGCAAAGGGAAGGTATACTACTGACATAGTGTAGGAGACGATGCTATTGATTTAAATGGGTTGGATATTACAACTCAGTTTTGCAGTTTGAAGGCACTTCAGAATATTAATACAGGGTGCGCATCAATTAAGAAACTTCATCACTCATTCCAACTACGAAATAAATGAGGTAAAGTTTAACAATCATACAATGATTTGTGCTTTGGTTTTTTCAAACGTAACATGAAACACATTTCAAAAGAATACAGGTAATATAAAAGGATCGTATAAGCCCACACATTTACGCATTAGAATGTAAATTATGGGCAATGCACCCGCATTGTAAAAAACAAACGAATCTGTTACGGAAAGAGAAATGAGACGAGTTTATCGGCTGCAGCGGCCGCCGTACTAATTTGAACATGCACATGCGCACACAGTGGCTGTTTTCACTCTTCATTCGACACTACATTTTTTCCACACGGGTCGACCTTTTGTTTGGCGCGGTGTATTTTGAATTCCCTAAGCTCCACGCACCGTTTATTGAAAAATGAAACGGCGTGATCGTTCGCATTTTCCGGTGAAATTGCGACACGCCTGTACTGAAAAAATGACGATCGTTCGGTGCGGATATGGCACTTGAGCTCCCATGTCCGCTTTTGCGCCAAATACTTGCGCTTCAGCGATGAATACTTCGAACACTTACGCAGCGAATAAATTTCTCGTTGGTTTTGCACGTTCTCGTACTCGTACGTTTATAGGAAAATAATTCTGAACGATTATTCATATTTTCAAATGTTTGCGAAGCCAATACGTCGAAATACTGTTTTTTTTTTGGAGAAAAATACAATAAAACGCTGAGAATAAACATGTTCTGGTCCGAGTGGGCTCTTGAAATAACACAATTTGTTACATACCACAGAGTACATTTCCGCAAACGTTTCAAAATACTACATAGTATATAGAATTCAAAACCCTAACCATTATAAAGCAAACCTTTTGATTCAAATGATTATATTTTATATAAATAAAATAATTCAGTTCATTCGGATTCGAGGGAACCGAACACTTCTCTATGTATTTATAAACTTAACCACAACAAAGCATTGTCTGCTTGCATTATGCCTTACAATCAACATCATGAAATCCAAGTCCATTACATAGGTCATTGTAATTAATGCGTCTAGAAATAACCAATCCAGGAACTTTTCACCAACCTATACTATGTGAATTAATTAATGAAGGAATTTATTTTTACAGCTTTGTAAATATACAGAAGTTGGATTCGCTTATCGTATACATGCAAGCTGTATACAGTACAAATAGTGTACAATAATACGCCAGACACTATGCACTTTCCTGTATCTCTCTACCATTCTAATCCTTTTTCCTTTCTCCTCTAATATCCATCTCAACTTATCCTGAACATTCCATCTTTCCTACATTCTTGCTTCCTCAAAAACCCGACATTTTTCTAATATATGTTCCCGGTCTTCCTCTTCCATCTAATAGATTTACCTCAGTATTTAGCCAATATCTACTCGCTCTAGTGTCATTTCCTAACCTATATCTTGCTATCCTACTGTCAGTATCCTTACATTTCCCTTTTAAGTAATTTGGAATCTCATCCAACTGAATAATTTTATAACATTTGTTATAAGACGGCCTTCTTATCTTTTTGTACTATACAATGTATTTTCGTTCATTTTATATTCCTTACGCCCATACGTAAAAAACCGAAATGTATTTGAAATTGAACATGTTTACAGCCGCATGCCAGAAAAAAATGTTACCACTTGAGTGATTGCTTCCAAATTTGGCACCAATGCTTTTGAGCGATTAAGAATTAAACTTAACGTAGTTGCGATTAAAAATGTTACTTCAACGTGTGCTTTTATACAAAAAACATTGTTGAAATCAATATATTAAAGAAGTGAGTCGATAGCAAAGAACTGTAACTGTCTACGGATTGTTTAATTGCTCAAATGTGAACAATTCTTATTTGTTAATGACAAAAGTTAACAGTTTTTCATTCCATATACAATATTTGCAAAGTTACGTTCAAAATGTATATTCAATGCGTCTAGGCGTGAATATATTAATGTATGAACCAAAAAATAATGGAGAAAAGTCAGGAATGAAGAACATACATATTTAGCTTGATGCTAAAACTGTGTGTGAATGGATGATTTTTGTAGGGAAGTATGCTTTTTTGTACTGGTAAGATATATGAAATTTCACAAATGGCGTAGATGCGAGTAAAGGTATTTTATTTTTAGTTTCTATTTCTTACTTATTTTAGTTCGAAAGTGAGTGAAGTAGAACGAGTGTTTGGGGGGTGGGGAGAGGCAAGGCATAATAAGGCTGTGTGGAGCGGGGATGCACTAGACTTGAGAAAGTAGACAAATAGGGCGAGAATAGATGGAATTTCTGTTTATAAATTGTGAAAAATAAACAGCGGGGCACGCGGGGTACTTCAGTTTTATATCAACAATTTAACACATAACTTCTATAAAAATAGTAAATTAGTGTGAAACATCTTCACGCAAAACATATCCTCTTGAGATCCTGTGTGTAGTATACTACACATAAAATTCCTAAAATTCATTTTATTTGAAGTTCAGATATGATTATCATAAATAAATGCCAAAGAACGTTGGGTTTCTGAAGCTAGTGTCTATCCGAATATCGACACCGGAAACGTACCGTAGAACCCCATCTAAAAAGCGCGCAGAAAGGCGGGCGAGATGCAAGCGAGTAGCACGCGAGTGTTGGAAAGTCTCAAGAGGATACTTTTGAGCGGGGCAGGCGAAGCGACGAGGACACGGGATGGGCGCCGAATGCGGGGTTGTTTACATTGATCGCGGCGCCGCCGCCGCCGCCGCCGCGTCCAACTTTTGCAGCGGGGGCGAGGCTATCGACCCACGCGCGCGCCGAGCGGCCGACGGGCAGCCGGCAGACAGGCGAATGTGCGCAGGCCAGAGACTGTCACGCCGCGCCGCGCGGGGACGCAATCGTTGAACGACGGCGTTGGCGGCGACCCAACCCAAGGTAGGAGGCCAGTGCATTGCAGAAAATAAGACGAGTGTAGCCGCCGGCGAGGTGGGAAACTAGGGAGGAAATATGTTGGTAAATGATTGCATTATGGGAGCGTACGAGAAGGTAGCATGTGCTGTTGCCACAAAGAAAAGTTTGCCTGCAATATTTGCATGAAAGAAATTGGACTCATTACGTTATTGTTCTTACACCGTAAAACTACAATGTAATTTTAATATTAAAAATTCGTCCGAAGGATTGAATCGTGCATATTAACAAATGTCGAGCGTTGGTTTTCATTCCAATTCACAATGTTTTTGTGTAATTGTAGTGGATTGTGTATTTTAACAACTGCGACAATGAAGCAAAGGATGACTAAAAAGAGAATGAAATGCTACCCTTTTTATTTTGAAGGAAAATAAATTTCTGATGTGTCCTAGAAATGGACAGAGTGGATATTTATAAATATTTATCCTAGGTTTATTTAATCGGTTTTAGAACTTAATCCCATTTACATTTGATGAGAAACTATATTTTACCTTATTCACAGCCTTCTTTATATTTAGTATCTAATGATGTAGTGTTCATTAAACCTAATACGAACGACATACGCAGTCACTTAACACATCCAAATTTGCACACTTTCTTCTTGCGGAAGAACGCTAAAATATTAACATTGTCTTAAATTAAGGCTTCCTTTTTTACAGCATGTTGTGAAGTGATAATTAAGAATACCAAATAGAACTTCCAATTGACATTGTTATGAAAAGTAGCAACGGCGAAGCAAGCAAAGAGACGTGATGCAAAAAAAAGGGAAAGGGGAGGGATGGTAAAAAAGAAGAGGGGGTGAGGAATACTGAAAAAATAAGAGAAGAAGGAACAGTAAAAGATTAAGGGTTAGTAAACAAGTGACGAACAGAAAGGATGGTCACAAAAGAAGACGGAGAAAAGATGGGATAATAAAAAAGAAAAGGAAGGTGCAAAGATGTGGAAAAACAAATAAGACGATAAAAGGGAGCTGAAGGAGAGAGGCAAGAAAGGTGAAGGAAATGGAGAACGAAGCAAAGGAAATATGAATTGCAGCCAAATCGCAGCATCGTCAACGGCACGCCCGATCTGTCCGCACCGCTTCGCGGTCCGAGGGCGGGCAGTTGGGCGGGAGGGGCGCGGGGCGCGAACGCGTGGGCGCCTCCGTTAGCCGCTTGGCGGCGTCCGTCCCTCTCTCGGGCGCCAAGTGGGCGCGTCGCCCGAGTGTTCTCCGAGAGGACGTCGTCCCTCGCAGGTCGTCGCCGGCGGCGGCGGCGGCGGCGCTGGAGGGCCCTCGTCCGCCTCGGACGCGCAGCCAGCGGAGCCCGGCGTCGACCCCCGACCGACCCCGTCCGCACAGATTAAGGAGCGTGCGCTTTACAGACATCCTCGCCAATCGATGCCCTCCAAGAAATGTGGGAAATGTGCGCACTACATGCTTTTTTTGTTTTATTAATTATAATGCAAAAAATCTTAACTTACTTCACAAAAGAAAAACAAATCACGTCCTAAACGTGTAGTTTTTAAAAGCGCTTCACCCAATGTGTGAAAATTCAACCAACTAAAGTTTGTTGCAAAATTACTGAAATGGAATAAAACAATCTTCAGTATATAAGGTTTCACCATGATTTTATGAGTAACTAAGAATGTTTAATTTTGCATTTATAAGTTTGCATTCTTTGTCATTACTTTGCACAGCATATACTTAGAACTAGTGGTCTACAAGACACGTACTTGGTCGTATTATTCTCACTTATACACAATTTTTGAAAAGTGTAGAGGAGTAAAACGAAATGCGAACACTGGGGGTGCGAACATTCTTTTAAGCCAATTTTACACTATTCGAGGGCATGTATATTCCAAAAAATTTCGAGCCATTTTTGAGAAAATTTTGAATTTGAAAATGAGACTTGTTAAGTATCTTCAAAATGAAAATATCCATTCGAACTCGAAGGGCCTCCATTTCTTTAAAATTGATGGGGGGAATATCAATTTTGGAAAAAAATCGTCTGTACCCTTTACGTGTTAGCGTTGACCACAAATGTTTTACTGTCAAATCGATATTTCGGTAGCAAGGACCCACAAACATGTATTCTGTCTACATAACGTGTTAGAGGAGGTCATTGACTATAAGTAAGAACAGGATTTATCCACTTTTTCTGTGACTCGCCAATAAGTTTTTCTGTACAAAAATATGCCGTTTCCCGGAGCACGATTACAATACATTGCCTTCTTACGAAGTAAGGGCAAGAAAATTAAAATTCATGTTAATGCTAAGAGGATATTCAATCTATGAATTTAGTTTACTCTTAAGCAGTCGGATTCCATTGATCCAGGACCACTCAGCCAGCTATTGAATCTCGAGAAAATGTATTAAAAACCAAAGTTCCTTTTTTCCACCTCAATACTTTTGGCAACCTTTGCGTATATTTCAGTACGTACATCTTACTACAATTTCAAACAAATTTCACATTTCACAGTTTATTAAAAACCGATCGAGGTGTAACATTTGTATTTGGATGCGTTTGTCCACTTCAATTATGTATCATAGCACGTATGAATATGACAGGTACTGTCGATAACTACGCAACAACATATCAAGAATAATGAAACTTCAATTTCCATAATAACATTCTACGCGAGCAGAGTGCTCAGAAATACGGCCACGCCAAAACCACTTCTCAACTTCAATATTAGGACTCAAGTTTCCCAGAACTGGTACGGAAACGCTGGCGTACGCAAAGCGACTCGGCGACGTCTCAGGGCCACGATCAAAGGCTTCCAGCATCCCATTCGAGAAACGCTTCCAGGAACACGAACTGTTAACAAGGTTCGCGGGTGTCCTTTAGCTATCTCAACTCTGCGACCCATGTGGATTTCTTTTCATGAGCTCACGAATTAAAATGGGGTTACAGCGAAATCAGATATACATTCAATGGGTATTTTGTTAACCCTTAACCATCGCAGTGCGATCACTGTGAGCGCAGCAAAGTCGATATCGTTATTTGCAAAAGGTATTCTTTCAGGCATTATTGTGCGCAAGCTAAGAGCCCTCTTGATATCACATTTAGTATATTTTGTGTTGTTATGCAACTACTGTGAGCGCAGCAAAGTCGATATCGTTATTTGCAAAAGGTATTCTTTCAGGCATTATTGTGCGCAAGCTAAGAGCCCTCTTGATATCACATTTAGTATATTTTGTGTCTCGGTCAACGTTCTATTTTGTTCTGATTATGTATTCGTTATTGTCTGAACCGACCCAACTGAGAGGTGGAAGTCTTAGCCCTCAAGGGGATGTACTTCGGCTAAACCTAAATAAAAGCCTCAAGTTTAATCGCCGGCTGCTAGTGAGTGTAGTTGTATTTTTTTTTATGTTTCTAGTATTTTGGTGAATGATGTTGGGCGTGGCCTCGGCGACTTTTGTTACTGCTGCGTATTTTCTTAGTTATCACTTCGGAACTTCCAGGAAGGTGCTCTGCACTCTGTGTTAAAGACATCATCCCGAATGATACAGTACAAGTTACCATGACTGGTACTCCAAAACCATGTTTAGAAATTTTAGTATATTGACGTTATTTACTGCAGTTTCTCCTTTTTTCAATTATTCAAACCTTGAATTTAAATCTCACAATTTATTGATTGTTTCTCATGTTCTTAAAATCGGAATATTTGAATTGTTATTTTCCATATGTAATTCATAGATGCCGCAGTTTTTTCTTGGAATTTGGAAATTTGTTCTTGATTTCATTTCTGACATGAATTTTTACAGAACATGAAGGAAGTGTTGCGATTGCTCATCAACTATTTAATCTCGATCACACTGCTCTCGTTCCTAAAAAAACAGTAACCGCACTGCAGTTTTAGCGTGACTATAGCAGCAGCACGGTAATTACGGGTTACAGGAAAATACGGAGCTGTTAGGGATGAGTTCTTGTTACCAAAGCAACTCCCTATTCACAAAATCAAATACAGACAAGTTAGATAATATAATTGTATTGTAATAATTATATCTTGGATTACTCTTCAAGTACAATAATGCGGATTGATAATTAATTTAATTATTAAAATTTTACCATCACGCTACATCACAGTCTTCTCTAAGTAAGATACCCATAATCCTGCAAATAGTTATATTGCCCTTCCAGAGGAACATACGTCAAAAAATTCCAAAATCAACTTTTCATCAAAATAATTAGATGAAAAATAAATATTTTGAATAGTGTATGACTCCTTGCGAAAAAGACTTAGAGGAAGAGAGTGTCTTCTACGGCTGTCTACGTAATCCAAACGATGAAACGTAAAATCATTTCGAGGCGCAGCGATTTTTAGCGGAGTTGTTTTCGTGTTTTAATCGTCAAATAAAGAAATCAAACACCAATATGATTCCATTCTCCCTCATTTCTGCATTCACGATTTCCACACGTGATGCGGACTCCATTAGTTTTTTATTTGTTTATTTGCATTACTTGGTAAGAACGAAAAATTCTGCGCGAGTTTTCCGCGGATTTTACCCAATCAATAGTGAACATGGATCACTGATCAATAACAGCACTCAGGTTTATGATCGGGTAAAGGGTTATGTGAGATGGTGCCTGATAAGTAGGTGGTATATTGCAATCAAATTTTGCATAGGTATTTTTAAAACGCGCGACTTCACGAGGTGCATCGTGCATTTTGGCAATTAGCATAAATATAGGATTAAGTCCAGTATTTTAAATGGGCATTTAAAAAGACTGGACTTTCTGAACCTGACTTAAAACAACTTTTCCTAAAAATTACTTTTATAGGAATTAACAGCAGATCTTTGGTTTAATTTTAGTCAGGTTTTAAAATCAACGTACATACTGCATTTTCAAGACTGCATATTTTCATTTTACAGTAAACATTATTTAGCTGCCTACGTAGTGAGAGAAATATACATATTAAACTTGATAATGAAAATGTTTTAGAGACAATTGGTGTTTTTTGAAAGAAACACACGAGTAAGAATCTGACAAAGAAACCGTCGTGTCATAGACACTATTAGTTTTAAACCCCAAATCTGAAATATCAGCTACTTAATATTTTTATTATCTCAATGGTAATTTTCAAATTATATATTTTACCAATGCCTGTAACGCGTCTATGCAGCTGTTGTCAAACGATGTCATTCTTAAGATTTTATTATTGGAGGTCTTCGACCGGGAAGCCTTTTTTCATGAAATCGAACGCGTGAAAGAATCAACCACTGATTAATGAATCACTAGCGTACCGTGCGAGAACTCTCGCATGATAAAACCTACCCCTTCCCTATCCATTTGTCTATCCTTTCAAGTAAGAAGGAAAAGTTGTTAAATGAAATATGTTTATTTTTTTAATGTATAAATGTAGCTTCTAATGAACTTGCAGAATATCAAACAAAAATAACAATACAATTCATGTTGGAAACGAATTTTCAATAAAAGTTTATTCATCATTATAGACAGATGTTCTCAGAACAATTCATACTTCTTTAAAACAAATTTGAACAAATTATTCACTCCTCCTTGAGAGTTAACTTTTCGCTTTCCTTGATAGTCACAAACATAACAGAAAACGTTTTTACTCTTCAGACAGCAAAGCAAAGTAAAGTAGTGCGTAAATACCGATGGAGCAAGTACAGACCCTACTCTTTGCAATATTACTTGAATTTCCTTGATTTGTTATGAGGAAAGAGGGGTTTTGCAGAGTTCAGGGTGCCAGCTTGCTGGGGTGCGAAAATTGAAAAAATTATTTGTGTGTTAAAAAGTATTGGATTATTTTCAGCGTTCTTACGGACTTCAAGAAAAAGCAATTCCGAGCCAAAAAATAAACTAATATTTTCTCCTTTGAGTACTAAATACAATTTGTTACCATTGAAAACAATTTAGTAGGCTTAGACTTCACTTCGGTACCGGGAATGTTACTCAAACGATGTTTGCATATTGAATATCTTAACGAACTGACACCTTGAGTTTAATATCAAACGGTGTATTATTTACAATATGCGTTTGCAGCTGGGCGTTCATGTACATACTTCCAGACACCACCAACATTTAAATGTGCCTTTGGACTGCGAATGTTGGCAGTTGTCGAGTGACTTCTCCTATTCTTTCTATAATTTTAAATTTACTTGCTTTTTTTTATTTAATTCACGTAGTATTGTAGGCCAGCGCGATTTGATTTTTGTTTTTTCATTTATTTCAAGCTATTTTACTTTAGCTAATTTAAAACGTTTGTTCTTTGTGTTGTTCCATACACAATGTTTCCCCTACTACCTCCGCGTACCCGTGCGAAAACTCTTACATGTTAGACCCTATGTTAGATCCCTATCCTTATATTTCCATTTTAAGAGGGAAAGTAGTTAATGAAACGCGTTTATTTGTTTAAAAATATATAAAGGTAACTTGCAATGTACTAACACAATATCAAATAAAATAAAAAACAATGCAATTGATGTTTAAAATAAATTTTCAATAAATATTTATTCAGTATCATGGAGAGTTTTTCTTGAAACAATTCACAGCACTTCCTTAAAGACAATATTTGTAGTAATTATTCAATATTCTTTGACAGCTAGCTTTTAGCTTCTCGTGAGTCACAAAATATTACAAAAGCTTTTTACTTTTGAGAAAGCTATGTGTCTGACCCGCTGACTTTAAAATTTCATCGAATGATAACGAAATACTGGTACAGGTAAAACAGTCTTCACTCTTCTCTGTGAACTCACTCCCTCCTCAATTAGGTAACACAGCACTTACAGACACTGGTAAAACGTTAATTGATGGTTTCACTACACGCATAAGAAACAATCTTCATAGGTATAGGTATCAAGCAACTATAATAGTAACTTCTAGTTGTTGCTCCAGAGCAAATCTTGAATTAATGATTATGCAAATAAACCTCGTCAGACTGCACAAACTACGGTGTTAACAGAAAGCGTAAATAAAGATTGTCAAATCTAAGCCTTCTAAGCGTGTCGCCCTAAAAATTGCTACCAGCAGGAATGACTGAAATATTGAGGTGGCCTTGATAGTATTGAAGCGTGGACCGAAAATTAATTGAATGGATCGGGGAATGTCCCATCTTGTAGATTATGGTGTGAAAAAACGTTTCTTTGAGGCCTTTGGCCTCAAAATTTTACTTTTTAAGGCTCTAAAACGCTTTGTCTACGAGTTATTTGCCGATATATATTGACATGTGATGCGGGCTGCATTTTACATGAATATTTCGATGCGTTTTTTTTAAAGAAATCATCCATATTTTTAATGTCAAAGTGGAATTCGTCAAGTCTCCGCGAAATTCTCTTTCTTTAGAGCCCTCATTTATAAAGATTGGTTGCGTGTGAGAGCCGGAATGCAAAGGTATACTACTGAAATAATATAGGAGACGATTTTCTGTACTGTACAGCTCGTAAAACGGAATAAATCTAAAGCCACTATTGTCATTGATTATAAGTAATTTAAATTACATTGCGACGGTCGACATTTATGTCTAAGTTTCCACTGTAAATTTCAGTTCGAAGACTAAAAATATATCTTCTTCTGGTTCAGCGGCGTGTTGACTTTATGTAACCAAAGGTCTCTTTGCTACGGTTGTGACATTACCCAACCGTAGGATACACCGGAAATCCCAATCCCCTGATTTTGTTTTGGCATCTCTGAATCTACGCAACTGAGCCAGAACGACATTTTCGTTATTTCCAAATTCCCGGTGATGCGTCAGATCTGGAACTCTGAAGCGGGAGACCCTGATCCGACGATGAACATGAGGATGGCTCGTCCACTACTGGAGCTCACTGGGAGCGCTGCCCGCGGCCAGAGCCACCCCACCCTCACTCCAGGACCGACACGACCACGCATATTTATAGCAGGACTATATCTCGTCCCGTCAAGTAATTTCGCGCAGAGCTTCATATATATTGCCAATAACACGCACTGTATTGCGCGCGATATTACAAGGCGGACGATTTTATTTCGGCGGTTCTTCTTTTTAATTCAAAAACACTTTTTTATATCTTTAATATCGAATAAATTCCTAATTTTAGCGCACATATAAATCAGGATTTCCTCATTAATAAATGATAGGCCTGCGGTGCAAGTGTTTTGCTTTTAATATCGCCGCATGATGGGTTTGAGATTAAAGTCGAGGTACAGGTCAAAAGAATCAAAACTATCGTATAGTAGTCTCGATGTGCGTGTTTCATGTTTATGAGCCAAATATCACCGATTACCATGAATCAATGGGATATCTGCAGACCTAAGAAACTCAGTTCAATAATCGTACGATTTCTAACAACCAAAATGGGTTTGGATGGTAGAATACACGAAAATATTTTACTCGCGAATTTAATATGGAAGAATTGCTATTAATTAATCATTCAAGGATCCATCACTTTCCATAAAAAAACATCAATTTATTTCTGAAAAATATCGGCTGTAACGTTTACAGTGAGAATTTGTTTATATAGTTCGTCTGGGTAAATTTACAATATTCGAACTTCAGAAAAAACCCTCTGATAAAAAAGTATTCGCTGTTAATACAAAATAAATAACTCTGTTCTCCCTCCCAACAGAACCATTGGGTCTACCTCAGGCGCAATGGTCATAAAATGAGGAATACATTTATTTAAAACACGAGCGAGTTTTTTTCTCTATCATGCAAGTTAAAATTCAGTGAAAAAGCACATTATTGTAAATACCGCCCGCATCGAACTGTGCAAAACCATCTGATTGTTCACAGTCAACCGAGGTAGTGATCACTGCAATGAATTGTATTTGCAATGGGTTTTTTGAAAGGAATATCGCCACATACATAAAGAGGAGACGAGCACAAAGCCCTTACATTTATGGAATGATAATTTTAATATTTGCGCTGAAAACAGCTGTAAACAAAAGCGTCAGGAACAGTTTCATTGTAATGATGATAAATAATCTCAGTTTTTATATTTATTTTTACATCGGTTCGCTAAAATAAAGAGATTTTTATTTCAATAATAGCAAAAAATGAATACGTCGAAAGGAGTATCGATAAGTACATAATTTCTACCATTTGTTAGTCGATATTTCGTATTTGAACATTGTTATGGAACTTACTTTGTTTCATTTGTTTATAAAAATGTTCTGGAAACAAATCATTACTAGAGAATATTTACTCGATGTACTACAGAAGTTTGCAAGTCATTCGATTGATTTGTAATGTGTTCAAGAAAAAGGAGGAAGGACTTGGCGGAGGAAAAATGAGATTGAGGAAAAATAGAGCGGAGGAAAAGCAGAACGCAACGGTCAAGATAGGACGCAATAGGAAAGAAATAAAGAGACATTAGAACAGATAATACTGTGTAGAAAGGGACAATTCGTAATTCGGACAAATTAACATGGACTCCATCATAGAAATCCTCAAGAAATACATTACTAGACATCTGTGATGCTACCAAACATGGATCCACACTACAACAGTATCTCAATGAAACACGTATGTGGAAAAAAGTGGGAGACATCGAATTCCAGTGGGGAAAACATGCAACTATACTAAAAATATAATGGATATGATACAAAAAACAGTAGTGAGAAGTATGGAAACGGTGCTGTGAAGAATGCAACGAGATCGATTGGCAAGATGTGGACAGAATCACCGAGAGGGGGCGTGGAAGAAGAAACTAGAAGAAGAAACTCCAGGAGAAGAGTTGGAAAAATACAGAGTTTCTAGGGATTCAATGGGTATTTTTGCGTTTATTTGTATTATTAGGTTGATTTTTTGCGGGCGGAGATACGGAATTATAAAAAATCATAAATTATTCGTTTCATTCGAATAGTGAACTTGAAATACATTCAGCACTGAGACGTATTTGTATGGTCTGTCTAAATCCCCTTCCCAGCTTTATGATGTGAAACTCGTAATCATACGGCTTGCGAGTTCCCAACCTCCATATATATTCCTCAGCGGGACACCGTCACACACGGGACAAGTTTCTAAGCGCCCAACTTTTGTATGTTTAATGCTTGTATTAGGTGTGTGTGGTGTTAGACACGGGGAGGATTAAGAGGGAAGATCGCATGTGTCCTGTGACCCATTTCTTAAGATTTGCAACCACGGAAACTACCTATCACAACAGCCGGCCGCCAGTATTCTCGCACAGAACCGTTGATTCGACATGGCTATCTGGCGACATGGCGACCTAGTGTTGTCCCCAGCGTTGGGACTCGAACCCTAGGACCTCCCGGCCAGAGCCGCTGCCGCGTCAGCGACAATGCTGGCTCTGAGCTACATTCATCTGGGCCCAGCTCGGTGGAGAAGCCGGGTGGCGGGGCAGGCGGGAGGGCGGGGCAGCGGTGTGAGGCGACGGAAGCAGCCCAGGCAAAGCGGCCGACGAGCGGAGACGACGATCCGGCGACGGCGAGCGACGGGAAGCGCGGACCGTGCGGCGGGGGCGGGGCGGGGCGCGCGACGAAGCGAGGGGCCGCTAACGACGTGTTGCCAGCGCCGACGTCTAACGACGCCTCTCTTTATGAAATAAAACTCCACACGCGGCGCCTCGCCTTTCGCGCCGCCATCTTGGACGCAGCGCCGCGTCGCTTCCTGTTACAGGCCGGCGGGGCAGGGCAGGACTGGGCGGGACGGGGTGGGGCGGGGCGGGGCGGGACGGGTAGAGCGGGTCAGGACGGAGCTGGGTGGGACGGAGTGGGGTGGGACGGAGTGGGGTGGGACGGAGCGGGGTGGGACGGAGCGGGGTGGGACGGAGTGGGGTGGGACGGAGTGGGGTGGGACGGAGCGGGGTGGGACGGAGCGGGGTGGGACGGAGTGGGGTGGGACGGAGCGGGGTGGGACGGGGCGGGGTGGGACGGGGCGGGGCGGGGCGGGGCGGGGCGGGGCGGGGCGGGCGACGGGGGATGAGGC
Organism: Acheta domesticus; assembly: GCA_031308135.1. Classification (NCBI taxonomy): domain Eukaryota; kingdom Metazoa; phylum Arthropoda; class Insecta; order Orthoptera; family Gryllidae; genus Acheta; species Acheta domesticus. Next base: position 15,185 of record JAHLJT010004269.1, read on the forward strand.
GTGGTGGGGTGGGGCGCAGAGGGATAGGCGCAGGTGGGAAGGGCGCAGGGGGGAGAGCGCGGTGGGACGGAGCGCGGCGGTGTGCGGTAAGGCAGGGCGACACGGGACGAGGTGCGACCGCGAAGACGCAGAGTCGGCGGAGGAGGGAGACACACGAGGCGGGAGGCAGGCCCCGCTGCATGCACACACACAACACCGAATAACAATGCTTGGAAAAGATTACAGAATTACAAGAGGAATATGCGAAAAAAAATAGTAGCGTTGGTTGTAACGAGCGCCATCTAGAGGCACAAAGGGTGCTACGCTACAAGGAAAAAGAAAGGAGATTACAACATTTCAAATCTGTTTCTGAAGGATTTGGAAGTATTCCAAAAAAGATGTACTCTCAAACTACCTATACCATATGCAAAAACACAATATCTAATCAGACATCAGAAACAGATAAAATCGTAAAATAATCAGAACATATTTCCGCCACAGCATAGAAAATGAACTAAGGAGCATTCAGAATCGTATAATAAGAGAAAAGAAAATAATTTTAATAATTAATAAGAATTAAACAGAAATAATTTGCAGTATTTTAAGATGTTTTGAGAAAATAAATTGTGTGCTGAAGTTCATTTGTAATTCCCTAAGTAATTATTTATTTTTTCTTTGTATAATTTCGACGTATGTAATAACAGTTATAGTTTTAAATATTGTATGAATAAAATTATTTTTAAATTATTTAATACCCTCAATATTGATGTTATCGCAGAACGAGAAAACAAAGTTAAAATATAAATAGTTTCTATTAAAGTGACGCTTAAAATAGACTCAAAGGGAGTAAAGAAGTAGTGAAATTAACTCACATCATGAATTCATAACCTCAGTTCAAAATCACAATGGATTTTTTTAAAAGTTTTGTCATTTTCTTTCACTGACATTTCCCTTGCTAAGATTGTGAGTAAACGACACATTAGAAGCTTTAAGGCAGGCACTCCGTCTAACCAGACCCGCGAGGCGGCGACGTGCTTCTTCCGAGAAGTAGCGCTGCGCTGGCCTCGCCCGGCCTCGAACCCTGCCCCGCCCTCCGGACGGGCGTAAGCGGGAGCTCTTTGCCTTCTCGGGTGAGCTCTAGGCGGAGCGGAGGGCAGAGCAGGGGCGGGGCACGCCCTGCCAGAGGCAGCCCGCGCTCTACGTACGCTCTTAGCGCCACTGCCGGCGAGACTGTTAATTTTGTGGGACGAGACGCGCGCGCGCGCACACACACACACACACACACACACACACACCACACAATGCAGAGGGGCGGACGGCGTACTGCACGGCTAGGCGGGGAGGAGGCGGTACTGTCCTCCGCTTTACACGAGTATTAGGAGACCCGTTAACACAGAGCAAGCAAGTAAGTGTGCGCGTGGCTATGAGACCACACGCGCACACACACACCAACACACGGAGCCCTAATCTCCTGCACGCGGTGCTAAAATGCTCCGTTCTACGACTCGTGAGGCATCTCCCTCTTTCTCCATCACACATATAACGACTTCAAAGTCGTATCCTTTTTACTGTTTTCTTCCAACGTGCGCTAAATCTGATAGCGTTTTTGCAAGCTAACGAAATACAAATGCAGCATGTACGTAGGTGTCATGACAGTAACTGGAAGGTTTTGCACTTAGCAAAGAAGTTAATCATAAACAAGTGTTTCATGCAGTCGTACGGTGTACTAAAATAATAAATGCTACATATGGTTGAGATTTTTGTTTTACGTCAAATTAAATATGTATCTTTCAGAGCATTTGTGCAACTTTTTTTGAATTAATAAATTCGTTTATTTACAATACTGCAATTGTAAAAATGTCTTTCCCCAAAACATTAGTAGTTAGGAGAGAGTTCCTTGACTAACGCAGCGACCTAGGAAACCGCTTGACAGAGTGTCATAAAAATGAATGCTGAAGAAACTGCACCACCCAAGAAAGTGAGAAAGAAAGATATTAAAAGCGAGATGTGTTGTGCAACAGAACTTACGAGGTGGAATTTTTAGCCTCACACCTTTCTTCTAGAACACGCGCGCGTCCTATCTGATTCTGTGTTTAATGCTCTCAAGGAAACGAAATAGTTTTGTTGACGACTCTGCATTCCTAGTAACAAGGTGATACTACCTGATACTATCACAAGCTGACACTAACACGTCAAGTCGATTTAGAATACTCTAAAATTAGCATTATTCATTATTTCAAACTCTTAATATAAATTTAACACTACTGTTCGTGTGGTTCCATTTTGTCCTCCTCCTCCTCCTCGTTTCCTCCCAGTATATTTATCTACCCTCGTATCTTGAACTACACATGTCTGTTTCTTCCATCTGGCCCAGACTAACATTTTTAACTCACGCAATCTCGCATCCAGTAGTTTCTTCATACCCCACACGTCTTCCCTTCTCCCTCGCATTTTGCCACGAGCGTCCTACAACCCCGAAGGAGTGCCGATTCCCGACAACCCGTCTCGCCACGCCCCGCTTTACCCCGCCACGCCACGCCACGCCCCGCCATTACCTTTTCATGTTCCGCCACGCCCTGCTATTCCACGTCACGTAACAGCATACCACACCACACCATACCACGTCACGCCACCCCCTTTTCATGTTCCGCCCGGTCATGACACGCCCCGCCCTACCACCCCACGTCACATCACTCTACGCCACACCTCGTTATACCCCGCCTCTCCTTACCACACCTCGCCACGCTATATCATGTTCCACCCCTTCCCACCTTGTCACACACCACCACGCCACACCTCGATACTCCCGCCGCGCCCAGCCTCGCCACTCTCCACCCCGACCCCACCCGCCCGCACCAACCGCCCTTTCTCACCGCGTGCCTCGCCGCCGGTGGTGCCGCAGTTGCTGTTGTTGTTGCTGTTGCGGCTGCTGCCACCGCCTCCGCCGCCGCAGGGAGGTCACGCTCGCTGCCCGCGCAAAGACGCACAGCAACGCAAACTTTACGCCAGGGGTGACCACGCCCGCATGCAGTATGGATTCCTCGCCGCACATTTCAAAATGGAATAAAGATTTGGAAAATGAGAAGTGTGGGGCGTCTGCCTTGTTGTGCCTACTTCATACTTCTGTGAAAGAAAACGACCCGCGAATTATTAACCTGCGGGCAACTATCCTTTGAGTAGAAGGTTTGGAAGTGAAACTCCTTCAATCCAGTGATTTTAATTCGTAATAATAAAGAAAGCTAAGTTCTCATCCTTAAACAGAATATAAGAATTTTCTCACATATCTCTAGACTGATAATGTTGCTGATGTTTTACGCTAAAATGCTTGGTTAATGATCATTCATTACTTCCATTTAATTGTTGCATGAAGCTCTAAGAAAGAGCAAATGTTATTTATTAATATTTTATACTTATCAGAAGTGTGCAATCTGTGTTACTTTTCAAAGAGCACCAAAGAAGTATCATTTAAACCATTCAAATGAAGCACAAGATTGAACTTGGACTGGTGAATTAAAATAGTCTTAAGCAAATCGAAGAGTGGCACGTTCCATCTTCTCACTTTTTCTCGTTTTTGCGAAACCTAAATTGTTTTTTTCATTTTTTAAAATGTAAAATAAAAGCAATGCACGTTTGAAGGAAATGTAAAACTTTATTTCCATTTAAAACATGTATGCTACAAATTTCAATAATAAATCAATCCATTAACTTGAAATCGTTCTTCCCAAGAATACTTGTGTTTCTCGATCATTATAACTGCAACAACACGTAGAGCCTAATATGTACTGCGTTAAGCGAAGTTTCCATAACGTTCGTACACCCCTGCTTCAGACGAACGCTGCGTGGCCGTGCGAGAAAGAGACACACTAAAAAACAAAAGCACCATATCCCGCGTCGCGTCGCCTCGCGTCTCTTCGCGAACTACTCGCCTCTCGCTTAACGATACTAATTAGCAACTTGATACGCCACTAACTAACTTTGTTCTTAAGCCGTTACATCGAAAACGCCTCTCTCGCCCCGCGACGCTACGCCGAGGGTGGTGGGGGGCGGGGTGGGGAGGGGAGGGAAGAAGGGGGGGGCGGGAATGGGCATGGCGGGGGGAGGAGGAGAACCACTCGCGTCCGCTCCGCTGGAGATAAAACAATTAGGCTAATAAGGAACGGCGACGCCCTCCACGCGGAGTGGAATGTCTTGGCGATTAAGAAGTATTGCGAAAGACGACGTGGACATGCAAGAAAAGCCTTTTGCGGAGCGTGGACTTGGCCAGAGTTCGCGCAGCTGACAAGTTCAAACGTGCTTTCCTTTTTACGGTCGTTAATATTTCGTGATGATATATAAGTTTCGTAATCCTTAAAAACATTTGGCTCTAAATATATCGATATTAACATTTCAACCGAAAAATTGAGTTATTTTCTTCCACGTTCCTATACAGCCAAGTAAATGCATTAACAAAAATTACAGAAAATTAACATAAAACTAGAATGAACATTACGTATCGAGATTGTGCAATTATAACTGAAGTTTGTACGAACATTGTGAAAGAATACAGCTCAAGCTATAAATTACACAGGTTACATATATTTTCCTTGGGTACACCCCATTACACAGGTTGCCCGTATTTTCTCTGGGCTCAAAATTTTCAGAATCGGTGGCAGAAAGCGAATGAATTGAATACATGTAATTTTAAAAAATTATAATAAAATGATCTTATTCACTCACACTGGAATTAGAACTGATGGTCATTAAATAATAATAAAAACACAATAACAGTGACTTTGAAACTCTGGGATTGAATTGAGATTGTAGAAATAGAGGCAAAGTTGAATCTTGAGTGTCTTTACTCAAGTAGTAAATTGAGAAGACACTCAAATCAAATGGGACGATATGTAAAAAAAATAACGGTAAATGCCGTTATCGCAAGAAATTACAAATGTGCATAATCCATACATAGAGATTGGCTGAAATGCGAATGTTGCAGTGTTCAGGTCAACTACAAGCTTCAAAGTGAGTGTTTTCAAAGGTGACAATAAAAAAACAGTCAAAAAACTGGCTAATTTTAATTGTATGTTCAGTTGGTCATGTAAATGATCATTAGATCACATATCAAAGATGTTACATTCGTGAAAATGTGATGAATCAGTTCATACTAAAAATAACTTTTCGACAATGTTTCGGCATCATCACTCAAAAGATTAAAAAAATGTCTCAATCAAGTTCCTTGATTGAGTTATGTTGATTGCAGTTTGTTTGGCGCATGAAATTTCCTTTTTTCGGCAAATCTTCGTGTAAACTGTAAAGCATGTGAAACTCTTTCGTACGTAACAGAGTAGAAAACAATACCAACCTTTTCAGATTCAGAAGAGTGAGTAGCTGGTTTGAATTGTTGTATTCCACGCAGCACCAAACTTGCTCCTCCGAAGATGGTATTTTCCTTCTATTGGAAAAAAGACGAATAGAAATTCCCCCTCATTTGTATGCCAGATCAAGAAAACATCTGTATTTTCAAAATAATAATTTGTGCCCCTTTCTCACCCTCAGCATCCATATTCAAACGCGACAGGCTCCGAGCAAAGTAGAAACGTCTGCGATGCTACCGTTTTCCCACAGAATAATCCCTTGAGAAAGGACCGTCGTTCCCTCGACGGGCATAAAAGAAATTAAAAATTCATCCGCGAAGCTCCCCGAGCCGAATGGAGCGACAAGAGACATCGAGCGAAACTAACAAGCGCGAGGCATTGTCGAGAACGAGCTAATCGTGACAGCAACTGACAAGAGAGGGCGCCGCAAGACCATTATTACCAGCAGCACGGGCTATGAAACCCGGGACGAGGAGGATGAAGGTGGCAAAAAAGTTTGTGAAAGAGGTGGAGGGTAATGGGATAAAAGACTGCGCGGAATCAAAGGAAAATATCGAAAAATGAGAGAAACTGTGATGAAATACAGGAACGATATGATTAGGAAATGCCTCTCCTTCAGTGAAGCGAAATGTCCGTAATAACGAAATGCGGAGGTGTCATTGGCAAGACACGCATCTTCGAGAAAAACTTACTTTTTCGAATATAGTTTATCATGGTTCTGTATTTACTTAGTAACTATTTCAAGCTGACTTGAATGGCCTAGGTGGTAAGAGCGTGTACCGACCTAGCGCTTCGGTCCGAAGGGTCGCGAGTTCGAGTCCCGCCTTGGGTATGGTCTTCGTTTCTTGTCTCTCATTTATGTGTTGTCGCGGAGGGCCTCGCATTCTGTTGACCCCAGATCAGAGGAGCCGGCAAGTATGTTGATGTCTAGTGTATGGTCGAATATTCGTTTCATCGCAATGGATAACTGGCTGTTGGCCGGATAAAAGCCTCAGGAAAATCAAAACTATTTAACATATTACGGTTGTTACTCTTAAAATTTTAAAGATTTTTAAAATCATAATTAGTCAGCAAGTGCATGAAGCAAGAGCAGAAGCCTAACCCATGTGTCACGGTAGAGTAGGGGCGAGGGGTGAAGGGGGTTGGTAGTGAAACGGGACCGCGGCGGTCCGCGCAACCGCCCCCGAGTGATTGATCCCCCGCGTAGCGCTGTCAAAACTTGCGCCCCCTCGCGCAACTGAAAGGGGAAGGCAGGGTGGGAGGGAGGGGTGCCTCGTGTAAAGGGGCGATGTCGGTGGGAGGGACCTCAGACCTTTCGCACGCTGAGTGCGCCTGCTTTCCGCTCCACGAGAGGGATAAATTGAAAAGAGCGCTATTACGACAGCTAGTAAGGGGCTGTCCGCTGGAAATTTCGTCGAGTCACGGCGATCTGAGAGCTTCGATTTCTTTGACGAATGTGAAGAAAACGACTGTAAATGAATAAACAAATAATTGTTTTTCAGGCCGATTGCCATTTCTGGCAGTTATTAATAATAACCCTTTACCCATGAAGTTGTGATGGATTTTCATCTTTTTTAATTCTAAAGATCCATTAGATAGAATCGAATCTCCATTAATCGGAATACATCTTCGTAAACAAACTTTTTAGCAAGTGAATGTTTTATAATGCATATCACGTGTCTTATGATACAATATCCGATGTTTCTTACTGATTGACATTCGTCACCAACTTCCATGAGAAAAAGTGTGCACATCATTGAAGTCTCCACTAATCTACATAGAAAGATAGAGAGAAGGATCACAGGCAAAGTGATTGTAGTAAGAGATTTTATTAATAAATGAGTAAAAAAATATTTATACTATTCGGCATGCACGTTTGTTAAATATCAGTTTTGGCAAATACATGACACATTATAAGTGATGGCTCAGCCATAAAACATGACGGGCAACGACAATGAATGGAAATGATGTAACGGCGGACAGCAACTAATCACTGCGATAGCTGCTGCACGTACATACGACGGAGGACGTATCGATACAGGAAAAATCGCTATCATGCCGCTGTTACAACTCTCGAAGCCTGAAATACAGTTGACAACTTAAAATTGATTGAAGCAATATAACATCGAAAACACGATCGGTGACCGCCATATATTATGAGGAACAGAAACCTTCAGACTGCTCGTTTTCAACGAGAATACCAACACAAGCCAACTCTCGTTTTCTGAAAGCAACCTCGAGGAAACATATTCAGCCAAAGCGAAGCCCTGGTCAACAAAGAATAAGGACGTTACTCCTCTTTTACTGCTCCTTAGGGAGATTTCTGAAAGTTCTCTGGATTTAGAGAGTTAGCTTTCCAGAGCTACAAATTTGCCTTACACTCAAAATTTTCACTCATTTAAAATCCTCAATTTCTTGAAAGAATAAAAATTCCACATATTTTTCACATTTTTCAATTGGAAATCATTTTCTGAGTGTGATGCTAGTATTTATTACATTTCCGAGCTATAAAGGAACGAGTGCATTTCCCTTCCTTCAATGATTGCCATCCTATTTCATTTAAACAAAACTAATGCATCCAGAAAGTAACAGCTAAAGATTCAACATAATATTTCTATTCTTTGTAACTACATTTGTCGCAATATTCTACTTTTTTATTTAATTTTTTTTAAAGAAATCTTGCTCTCACGGGTATCCCAATTTAGGAAATATTGGTTTAATAGTCGTAAATATTACATTTCAGAAAAAAATTCGCACTACTTCTCCTTATATCAGAATTAATAGTTTAATATCTGAGTACTAAATATATCTACAAGTTCGTGACATATACACATATTTCTCATGAAGCTCATTCACACAAAGTGTAACGTCTTTCCTCCACCAACACCAACCCACGTACACCAACATCTTCACTACGGTCGCCGTTTCTCCGCAACCCCTGCAGAAACCCACCGCCCTCGCGTCGCGCTCCCCGCCTCGCCCACTCGCGCGTTCTCGCCACCTCCGGACATCTGCCCGCGCAGGCGAACGCCCTCACGCCCCGCGCCCCGCGCCCCGCGCCCCGCTGCCGCTTGACGTCACCGCCGCCCCAGCACCGCAACGCGATCCGTCAAGCGACGCGGGCGGCGCGGCGGCCCGCTCCCCGAGGGCGCCGTCTCTGTTTACTGCCCTTTCGCCCCGCCGCGACACGGCAGAGGGCGCCACTAAATCTTGCCTCAACGCGACCGGGGGCGTGCGGGGGTGATGGTGGCGGCAGGCGGGGGCCGGCGGCGGTGGAGGTAGCGGTTATCCACACAGCCTGTGTGACACAGCCCCGCGGCGTGGGACTGGGCGGGGCGGGGCGGGGCGGGGCGGGGCGCAACGAGGAGGGAAGCGGAGCGCGGCGCCGTTGGGCGGAGCGGGACAGGTAGGTAGGGAAGGGGATGGGTGGAAGGGTGCGTGTTAGGGGAGGGAAGGGCGCGTGAGAAGCGTAGAGCCAATGCGGGCGGAGAGATGCGGTGGCGGACCTGTTACACAACGGCAGGATCAGAGGAACACGCAGACGGAGCGCGGATTCGACTGTGGAACATACGGATCCATGAATTTGCAGGAAGGGCGTAAATGATTTATACAATCGGAAATGTGAACTGGAAATTACTGACTGAATAGAAGTATGAATACCTTCAAGGTAAGATTGTCACAGTAGTAAACATATTTCAAAACTAAATAATTAAAAGTAAATGACGCAGGTGTGGAGTTTTTCAGCTGTTGTAAATAAGCCAGTAAGAAGAAGGAAACGTATGTCAAAACAAGATTTCTGGCGGAAGAATGAATTCTCAAGAAACATAAAATTGGTGGCTATCGTTTGCTCACCCAAGACGGAATTAGAAAAGCATTTAAGTGCAGACAAATTTACTGTGAAATCTCATTAGTTTGTACCTGAAATAGTAAATGATACAATCGACAAAAATACCAATGCTAAAGGTGAAATGTAAGTGCATCGAGGAGATTCTAATGATATACAGGGGAAACTCGATTTTCTCTACCACAATTCCCTCCTGCAATGAGAACCACGCAATAAAAAGCTGGAAAACTAGCGTAATGTCCTGTAATCTACTGATCATGACACTGCCTATTGCTTAACACAACAATCATGTGCATCACGCGGGACTGTAACCCTCTCTACTCCCGTTTTCACTAGGTGCGATAGCTGCCCCAGCCGAGTGCGGCGAGGTCGCCCACAAGTGCAGTAAAGTGCGCGATGATCGGTAAGATGAAGTGCGCGTTAATGGAGGGCGACGTGTTAGCTACCGAGCGGCCGGGGACATCTAACGCTGCAAGAGCGCTAACGCGGCGAAGGCGGCATCAACCGTGGGCGCTCCTCGGGGTGGGGGGGACACGGCACGTCTGGTGTAGAGGACAGGGGTGGCGATGGCCGTGTTGGCGGGGATGACGAGTGTGTCAGAGGGGAAGGTGGCGGGGATAGCAGACACAACGGCTGGGATGGCGGCGAAGATGGCAGCATAGATGGCGCCAGCGTTAACGTCGGAGATAACGTCGGGGATGGCGACAGAGAAGGTGGAGGGGATGGCGGCGGGGATGGCGGCGGGGATAGCGGCGGGGATAGCGGCGGGGGCGGCGGCGGGGATAGCGGCGGGGGTGGCGGCGGGGGGCGGCGGCGGGGGTGGCGGTGAGGATGGCGGGGATGGCGGCGGGTATGACGGCGGGGACGGCGGTGGGGACGGCGGTGAGGATGGCAAAAGTGTTGGCAGAGGGAATGACAACGGGGATGACAGGTGGTGGGTGACAGACGGGGATGGTGACATGGACGGCCGCGGCAGCGACAATGATACTGGCGGTGATGGGGGCCACTTGGTAGTAGGTGGGGGCGGTGGTTGGCAAGGGCAGGGAGGGGTCGTGGAGTGGCAGCGAGGGCGAAGATGTCGAGCGGCGGGGACCGACGAGCGGGGTCGGGGCAGCGGTGCGCCGTCATCTTCCCAGGGCAATGTCACGTGACTTTACAACCGCTGTAACGGCGCGCGCAGCCCGGGCGACGCCGCGGCCGTAAAGAGAAGGCCGCTCCGCGCCGCGCCGCGCCGCGCCGCGCGCCGAAGCGGCCGCGACGAGCGAGTAAGCGCGGCCCAGCGCCGGCGATAAAGCGCCGAGCCGCACCGCATCGCGCCGCGCCGCGCCAAGGGAGGGACAGCGCCGGGGGATACCAGGCGAGGGGTCAGTGAGGGACGGGTCACGGGCGATATGCACGCGCTCAGCTTCAAATGTGTGAGGAGATCGACTGCCAAGCGGAGATATCAGTACGTATGATATAAGGCAATACTAAAAAAGAAAAAACCATTTGAAATGTTACTCCTTAGGAAGAATGATTTCTAACAATTTATTTGTTATGCGAAGGACGAAATAGATATAGAATGTCGAGCCTAGACAGATTGATCTGAAAAAATACCTGATTTATTTTAACAAATATTACACATTGAATAAATAACGCACTGTGAAGATGCATCAATTCTTTATTCTTGATATTTACACATAATACCTTCACTGGTTAGTTGAAAAGCGACGAATACTGACGATCAAAATACATAGGAAAAAGAACACATTCAATGTTTTCCAGAAAAATACGAAAAATGTTTATAGTTTCATAAAATAATTCAAGTAATTTGTAGTTTCATAAAATATTACAATCATCACTCTAACAATATCATGAGCATAACAGTATTATTAAAAGGCATAACAGTATTATTAAAAGGCAAAACAGTATTATTAAAAATATACATCATTGTGATCAAAGTAACAACGAAGTACGTCACCAGTACAATTAAGAATGTATTCACACACGCAACACGCAGAACCAATTAGAGGAGAGCACTTGAGAGAGAGGAGAGGATTAGAAAGAGAACTGGAGGGAGGAGAGATCAGAAAAGAGAGAGTCGAAGTCGAACAGTCAAGGAGAAAAAAGACAGATAAGAGAAGACAAAGAGGGCAGGCAGGGGGAAAGCAAGAGACAACCGCAGTGCAAGCGAAAGGGCACGGAACGAGCTCATGCGCTGCAAGACGGCAGACGGCGGCGCAAAGAGAGCAGTACTCGGCGGGCGCTAAGAGGTCGCAAGGAGCCGCAGCGGGCGAGGGCGAGGCGGGGGCGGGAGCGGGGGCGGGGGCGGGGGCAGCGAGGGCGATAAAGCGCCGCACCGCGGTCTTTACGCCTCGCGCGCGGCGTCGCAGGGGCGCTAAACGCCCCCGTCCTCGCCCCCGCTCCGCCCGCGCCGCCGCCACGGCGTCGTTAGAGCCTGCCGCCACCGCCAGAGAGCCACTTGGCGCTGGGGAGCGGCCGCCACCTCGATCCCCGGCGCGGCAGCAGACGCTCCGGTGCGGCCGCGCTAATGCGAGGAGCTGCTAAGGGATGGGCCCAGTGCTCGCCCGCCCGCCCTCGCGCAGTGGGCGCCGTTTAAGGACGAGGGAAACGATTCTGCTCTCCTGCTGACGACGCATGAAGGCGTGCGTGTAAGAATCCGACCTCAACATTGCATTAGGAATACCCACTCAATAATAATAATAATAATAATAATAATAATAATAATTATTATTATTATTATTATACTAATAATAATACATATAATCCTACTTCGACATCAAAAACGGCCTTTACTTGGCAAAAGCTCGTAGGGTTTCCTCCGTCCTGAGATTTTATCCAGAGACAGAACCGTGAAATAACAATAATAACAATAATAATAAATAATAATAATAATACTTGTAGATGATGTTGTGTCTTGTGATCAAAATGTGGAAACCAAGGAAGCAGAGAAAGGTTTTAAATACAAGAGTTTGAAAATGGAGATCGGCCGAATATGGGGCGTAAAAGCACATAGGAGCTCTGGGATTTGTTCCGCAAAATTTGTGAAACTAACTGGCAAACTCCTAAGATATTCAAAAGACTGGGAAGTGCAACAAATTGCTTTATTTGGACAGCCCATTTTTTGTGCAAAGTATCGAAGAGGTACCGGCAGTCCCTAGATCTGCTCCCCAGGTAGCTGGTTGCAACCTGGAGTAGATTTTTTTAGCAGACTCATAACATCTTTAGTCGTGATGTAGTCTAATAATAATAATAATAATACTAATAATAATCTAGAAACTCCTGCAAGGGACAATGGTCTCTCCTAAGAGGGTAAGCTCATATGAATAGGAACCGCTACTGCGTTCAGTGTTTTTTCTGTGTAAACATTTCTTGATAACCTGTGTTTTTGATAACTTTGTCATTCTTTACGGATGAATCACTGCGTGATCAGAGAACACCCACGTTTTTTCAAACCCACCTGCATTATCACTCTGGCATGGGTAGCAATATTCAGGCGCAAATGAGTTCTAATGCTAAAGAGTCCAGACATTGGTGGCATTATGAGAAGGCAGAGTGCGTTTCTTAGTTACAAAATTTTACAATTATAAGATCTAAAAATACATCCCAACAGAGCTACGTTTTGAAACATTTTATTACGTACATCAAACTTGTTTAGAGGACAGTTATTGGAAAAAATATCTAAAAATTGGAATAAATAATTAGAGGAAAGGTAAATGTGAAACTCCAGGAAGACGTAATTTAACTGATTAACGAGAAGCAGCAACACAACAATTGATTCTAGTGAATTAATTAATTTCGGATGCAAATAAACAATTCTGAAAATTAATGACAACAAGTAAACTAATCTACCGATTCTAATGAAAATGCTTACTATGTCGTACACGTTGAATAATTTTGTTCACCTCTTTTCTACAAAATTCATTATAAAATGCAACATCAGTATTTCCTCGAAGTTCAGAGATATTTTCTGGTGTACGCAAAATAATAATAATAATAAATAGTAATAATAATAATAAATAACAATAAACTGATGTAGAATTGAAGTAGCGAGAAATGCATAGAACATGAAAACCTGAATATGTATACTCAACACATTGCCAGTATAGTAACATTCAACGCTCGTTTTCATGTCATTTAATGTCGAAATGAATGAAAAATGTCATCCATCATACAGTCGGAAACATTAACATAATTGACAATGGAACAGACATTTACCAAAATACAATTGTGTACGGAATAGTAAAATATTAACGCGATATTATTGCTTTGAACCTCGACGGCAGAAACAATGAAAGAGACTCAAAGGAACAATTAATATACGAACGGAGAACGAAATGACGCAGAGAAACTCAACTCACAAAATGTTATTTAACCGACTCGTATAAAATACTTTCCCTTAGTTTCTATAAATTGTTTATACGTATTCTTCTTGTTATACTAGAGTGTAATATCACATTTGATAATATAAAGCTGACTGTCCCACATATATTGTTTACATGACCTTAGCAGAGTACGCTCGGAAGGAAGGAAAGAAAAACTAAATGTCTTGTGAAATTTATTAGAAAATCAGACAAAACTAGAGAATTCGACAAATTATAGAATTAGAAACAAAACTAAATAATTATATACAATTATAGAAATGAGCGTACTGTAAAATCATGAACATTTTTTTCGATGTCGACGCAAGAAGTGAAACCCACGAGTAAAATTGCCCAAGAGTGGAAACCCCTGAACGATGTCCACCCGCAACACTGTTGAGTTCTGCGGGCTGTAGAAAATCACATGGCGGGCGACATGCAAGGCACAATCCAGAAGCAGTCGACACACCCAACGGCTTTGTTATTAAATAAATGAATAAACGCAGGCGAATTTGATCTTCAGCCACTCCATTAGTGTCATCGCATTTAAGAATTTGGAAATCGCAACGTACCTTGTCCCGTTCCGAGTTAGATGACTTACTTCACCAAATACATTTCTTTACTTCTACAGGCATACATTTTTTCGTTCATTTTTTGAACATCGCGAAAAACGGAGAGACTTCGCGTTAATAACTTGAATATCGGTGAAAAAACAAAAGCTTTAATATTGAAAGACAAGGTGTTACATGATTTGACAGGGAAGTAAAATTAAATTAAATTTGATGTTGTATTAACCATTTTTTCAGAAGGGTCAAATGCAGATTTTTTTAAAAGAAAGTTCGACTACTTTTTTTAAGAATAGTTCTATATTATTGAGAGCACAAAGAATGTGGTGAAGGAATTTCATGTTTATAACATGATTGTTCATGTATATTAGATTGGGAGGGAAGCGCATGCAGGTGCATTCACGGTTACAAAATCTGCAGTCGGTTTTGGAAAAACATAGAATGCCCGTGAATCAATTAACTTGCTACTGGAACAAGGTTTATAGAACACTACTTTTACTTCCCCTCATGGACGTCGGTTTTTCACGCCCCAGCGCTCGCAAACTCTGGTAACATTGTACCCATGCCCGTGACACTGACATAACTGCAAGAACAACACGGAACAAAATGTGCAGAAGTTTCTAAAACTACGCTTCCCCTGACTATCGCGAACACATATATTCACTTCACACAGAAGGTAACAATCATATAGCAAATGAAATAAACTGAATTCGTTGCTTTCATTTATGCGAGGTTTTCTGGAGGACTTGACTGAAAATCGATATGATTTCTAGAAACTTTATGAAAATGAATCAAAAACACACAGTTTTTCTTCTACTACAAATAAAAACCGGAGATATCAATTTTTGAACTAATGAATTTTACGAGAATTAGCATTTATCGCAAAATGCTTTCTTTTAAAAGCACTGCAACACGAAAAAACATTAATTTGAAAACCAATTTGCCTAGAAAACACGAAATCGTTTTATTTTAGATTGTCTTTTTACCGATAATATGAAAACCCACGCTTTCATTAATATCTTATTTATTATTACCTTGCGTTTGTAAAGCAAATGAATTCGTGTATTTCATTCTCGAAACATATTTGCTCATAATCCTGGATGATGAACTTCATGGCATTTCAAATAGCATATTTTCTGAGCTAGCAAAGTTCATGCTAATCAAATCTTCCTCCAAGACGAACAATCAAATTCCATTTGCCTTGAATTTCTCACTTATGCGAATCACACCATTCGAAGTTTCTATTACCATCATTTAACAAATTCGACTGTTTAATGGAACGTCAAAAAGTGGAAAACGTCAAAACATTTTGTGTGTGTGTGTAAGGATTTCTGCAAAACTTATGAAGTTAAAACATTGTTGAAGTTTATAGGGCAGTAAAAGTCACGATCCTCAATTTTATACATTTCATTATATTCAGACTGTGCTTTCATACCTGTTCTCACATTACATTAATTTTGATTCCGTTAGTTAAATTTTACATTTTTAGTAGGTTGTAAGTAGTATTAATTAATAGTAATAGTAATAAGTAATAGTTAAATTAAGATGTATAATACCGAAATAATAAGTCAACAGAACAAAGCTATCTTGGAAAGAAAATGGCAAGCTTCCAAAGTGTATGATATTCACGAAAATTTCTACAAACAAAATTTCTACTGGGCTGTTTGGCTGCTATACTCTGGAAACTCTCATTCAGTTTCTTTTTCTATATATTAACTTTCACCTTGAACACCAATCCCTTCCTTCACAACACTCTACGTTTCTGCCACATTAGTCCTCTGAAATTATTACCGTCATCATACCAATGCTCAAAATGACGCGACTTACATGCTCTATTGTCGGTTTGTTTCATTATAATACGAAAGATTATGATCGCTTTTCGAGTAGTCGAACAATGCGAAAATGTAAGCTGCAATAGCATGGCTCCCTCTCACGATCACAACTATCCTCCACCAGTCACAGAGGTCAGGTGTTTTCTCTTCCACCGCCTGCGAAAGCTTTCACGCTGATGACTGCGCCAAATGTTCCGATGTCTACTTCCATTTAAACGACGCTGGTTACGCGGACGTTTCAGAATTCAATGCACAGACGCCATTCATGGAAACGTTCTATTGAAATGTGAGGTACAGATAGAAAAGTTGCGGCACTGCAAGAGACGTAATGAGGCACTGAAAACAAATTTTGTACCCATTTTATAATCGTGTACAAACGCCTCGCTCTCATTAGAAGTTTTACAAGCAGGGAAAATGGTCTTCCTCAAATAATACTATTGATTTCCCATTATCGTTTAGTAATGTAAGTTGAAAGGTGTGGTGACCCATTAATGTCATGAATTGGAGATTAAATTAAGATTGCTACTTCGCGCTTCTAATTCTAGTTGTTACTTTCATAGTTGTTACTTTCATATTTCCCATTACCCTATAAAATTATACTTCTAGCACAATATGTTGAAGAATACATATTCAAAACCTACCAAAGAGCGGCAATAACTTAATGCGAGTCCCATATTATCAGATTCCTTTCCGATCTACAATGTATTGATTTACTTTCTGCGTCTCTTAACTAACTTTTGCGCCTCACAACCTTTCTTGAATTGTATACTCACTTTAATGAAATAAAAAACATCCATCCATTGGGCGCACACAAGTCTAGTTCTCCAAAACAGAACAAATGAACTTAGCACGTCATTCAAAACACTTCATCAAACACGACATTTTGCAATGAACTTAATAATTTCATTATACTAAAAATGTCCAAATATAAAAACTACACAGAATTATGTGTATAAGAACTAAACTGACTGAATTAACTTCACCAATAAAACAAAAAAGGCTCTATTATAAACATTCAACCGCAGAACGCACCTTTATTTAGGAATATTCTATCATTTGTAAAGAATAAATTTTCTAAGTTTGTACTACCATCTCTCCCCAAGTTACAAATCATAGGTCACGTGACATGGAGGAGAAGACACTCAACACTTCCGCCGAATGAAATGGTTGAATGAATCGTTTCAGCAAGTCGGAAGTGATCTACTATACTATAATTTTAAGCTTTTAATGATTAATCTACGTTTATTAAGCTTAAATATATATTGTAATTAAAAATACCAAAATGTATTGTAACTAGAAATTTGTTTCTCTCTCAAGATCTTTCTAGGTTCTTCCTTGGAATGAACCGTCACGGCACGGACTGCACACGTGCTACACCTTGGCCCACTCAACAGCAGCACGAAGTAAGCCAAGGAGACTAGTGTGCAAAAATAAAAAACAAAAAAGCACTAAATAATCTGAAGCAAAAAATAAATAATCCAATAAATACCTAAATACAAACGTATAGTTGAAATGCAATAGTTTGCACGTGATTAACCTAATGAAACTACTCTGAGCTGAATCACGCGGTACGTTTAGTTTAAGGTGGAAGCAAAAAGTAATTCTAACCAACAGTTCACCTCATCATACTGACGTCATAACGAGTATAAAAGGAATCCTAAAAATTTAATTCTCTACTAAGGGTGTTGGAATTATAGTATCTCAAGTTAATAACCGTATTTCACACAGATCAGTCTAGTGGCAGCCGGTGGGCGGCACATTAAGAGGGAGCGGGATATAAACCTGAACTATCACATACATTTTACCTCTTCAAATCTTTCTTGAACGAGGAAAACTACAGCATGTAGTGTACAACCGATTTGCACGCATCGGGATTTTAATCTTTGTCTGAGGAAACTTTTACGTTGATAATGGAAGCTACAATTGTTCTCATGCGAAAGAAAGAAATAAAAAAATACAGAAAACAAAGCAATAAATTTATGAAATCAGATGAAACGGTATTCATTAAATAATAGGCGCGGACTCTGCCAAAGAAAACCCTAATAGCAGCACGCTGCCACCACCCAATCCCCAAACCTCAAGCTTTCTTTGCCCCACACGCACCAGCTCCGGATGGACTCGCGATAGTCCACGATATTATCCATTCCAAAAACATTGTATCTTTTGCTTAAACAGACGCATAAAACAAAATCCGTGCCCAAAAACTGCGTTTGTGGTACGCACAAATTAAACTAGTCGATTTATTGAAAGTTTAATACTCTCTACACCAAGGTTGGTTTTTCTGGGGAGGGAGCCGCCCTAGAGCCCTTAAGGGTCAGCTGCCACTGCATGCGTCGCCGATTCGCAAACGCGCGCGCGGCGAAAAGCTTCATTTGACAGGTCGCAGCGCCGTGGCGCCATCTGCGGTCGCGGCGCGCGGGTTCGGCGTCAGCTGCGGGCGGAGCAGCCCCAGTGCGAGCCGCGGCCGCGGCGCCGCGCCACCGTCGCCACGCAGCGTGCGCGCGCGCGCGCGAGCGGCCATTCATTCCCGCGGCAGCCGCGCGCGATGTCGGCTCGTATTAATATTTATGTATGTAGAAATTACACATTAGCATGTTTTCGTAAGTCTGCATTGGTATTCATGAGGGCGAGCTGGCGGGCGGGCGAGCGAGCGGGACGGGGCTCTATCAGGAAATTGACCGCGTGCGCGCGCGGCGGGTGGTGGTGGTGGTGATGATAGTAGTGGTGGTCGCTGGCAAAGCGCGCGTGTGGTGGCGCACACTGGTCACACACAGACCAAATTGGGCAAATGAGAGGTTTACTATCAAACTAACTCATTCTGTTTATCATCAAAAATCCCTTTACTTTGTAAATAATTTTGTATTCATGTGACTTCAGTATGTTTCTAGCTTCTAAACATAGAAGGTCCTTCATAATCGCACAAATTTATATAGTTCAAATCCAGTTTTTTCTCAAATAAGAAGGGACGAAAGCGGAATATGTTCGTATTAAACCGCATGAGAATAAGAGAAGATTGTTTCTCTTGTAGAATATTCATTCAGGGCAGACACGTACGGGTACAGACGCGTTCTGACAACCAAACTTCAAAGAGATTCCAAGTACCTATCAAACAATAGTAAAAGATTAGTTGCACAGAAATCAGAGGATATTGTCACACGAGTAACTTCGTTTCATCAGATTTCTCGACACATCGACATTGGCAAAATGTGATCATTATCTTCCACTTTCCTACTCTAGAAGTTTGTAACATTTTCTCTGAGACACCTCAATATCTTTTCCAGAAAATAACTAACCAAACAATTTTAAATATTTGATGTACAATACATGGCTTCTAAGTCAGAACAATCTGACAGCGCTTGTGCCTTTGGCCCACTGCGGCGCGGGGGGTCGAAAGCGCTGGTTCTGCGGCCGCGCGTGGACGCGCGATGCCCATTGGCCCCCGCGACGCACGGCCGCATAAATCTCGCGTCACGCGAGACGCGTTTCCTTTGTCAGTGGGGTGCTGCGGAAGCGACGGGGCGGCGGCGGCGGAGGAGGACGGAGGCGTGCGGGCGGTGGCGCTGACGCCGACGGGGATGAAAGTAATGACTGTATGGGAACGGAAGGATCAGTTGTAATGCTAATGTTATATTCAGTGACTTAATCTTAGTGTACTGGGGGGAAAGAGTAAAGCGAAATATAGAACCGATACAAGTGTTCAAGACTACATCTATATTACGGATGCCAGGGCTTTATTGATATAGCTGAATGGTAGGTCGGGGGAAATGGGGTGGCTTTTATCTAAAAATAGCAAGAAGAGTGAAATTAAATAGATTAAAATGTGAGAAACACACATTGCGGTGTACGTTTCAGTTCTTTAGTTAAGATTTCATCACGACAATTATATACCATCATTTGTTTTTACCAGATTAAGTCTGTCTTAGGCACGAACTTCGTAAAATATACCTAATGGTAGCATGAAGAAACAAGGCGTGTATTCATTCTAAGCAGAACTATAAGAACCAGCAACACGAAGCGACACGGTTTTTGTATTGTGAAGAAGGATAAAGAAAAAATTTAATCAGTCGGTATACTCGTAGCTAAATACAAAAATTTTTTGCTATATTTTTCAATCATGAAATAATGACAATCAATGAATTTAGAAAATTCCGCGGGAACGCTCATGAATTAAAAAAAGAATGGGTCAAAACGTACGAATGAAGACAGAGAAAAATGCAATACTAACCTGATAATTGATTTGGAAATCATTATGATCGAAAGCAAAGAGAAACAAGAATGGAACGTAGTAAATTAATTTTTATGCCTCATGTGGGAAGAGATGATAAATGTAGTTGAGCACACATGACAAAACAAAGCGTAAGAAAAACGTCGATCAAACGAAATAGAAGACCGGAAAGACAAATCTAGAAAGAAGAGCAATCGGCAAGCGTGTTCCGGAACGTGCCAGGGCGTTCCAACGTTACTGGGGAAAACCCGGAGCCCAGAAAAGCCAGAGGAACTCGAAAGCACACAGCGAAGCTCAAACGAACACGCGAGGGAAACAGCGGACGGCAGAAAGCGACTGCCAAGAGCCGGGAAGGGCCTTTGTGACGTCTCCCTCTTTCCCTTTTCCGCCCCGCCCCGCCCCGCCCCGCCCCGCCCCGCCCCGCCCCGCCCCGCCCCGCCCCGCCCCGCCCCGCCCCGCCCCGCCCCGCCCCGCCCCGCCCCGCCCCGCCCCGCCCCGCCCCGCCCCGCCCCGCCCCGCCCCGCCCCGCCCCGCCCCGCCCCGCCCCGCCCCGCCCCGCCCCGCCCCGCCCCGCCCCGCCCCGCCCCGCCCCGCCCCGCCCCGCCCCGCCACCCAACTGCAGGGCGCGCGCGGAATAAGCGGGCCGGTTTATGCAGAACGCTCTCCGGCGGCGCTCGCCAGAAACGTAGTGCCGACGTTCAATTTTATTCGGCTAATAAATAAGATTTTAATCTGCGAGAAGCGGACTGGCGCCGACTGAGTGATGGACGGCGAGGAAGGAACTTCCGCGGGTGCGGCCAACTCCTTGGGCCGTCAGCGCCGCGGCGAGACACACACACACACACACACACACATTGCGCGCGTGCACGCGACGGAAGCCTCAAGTTTCGGTAAGGGGGAGAAAAATGGCTCAGCTATTTTTAGTTCTGTTCGCAGCGAAGTGTAGATTATTGCTAGCAGAAACGTGTAAAGGAGTGGAGTTGGAATGAGATGCGTCATTATTTGAAAAATATACGAGAATGTGTTTATGAAGAAAGTTTACAGTCGTGAAATATTCGTGACAGAAAAATAAATGTATTATGTGTTAAGTTCCGGTCATAAATGTGGAAATATGCAACAAGAAAACCGAACGCAATATTGCAGAGTATTCATTTTCAAGCACACAGCTTTTACTGTAAACTCTACAATAGGACAATTCACGACAGAATTTGTGTTTCGAATGCAAATTTACATTTTCGTATGTAATTCTCATTAAAGGATATCTCAAACAGTATTATTTCATCGTTCTTTGTGCGGTACAATAGAAATAGTACAAAGCGCCAGGTGGAAGAGCGGAGTTCCTCTGGCGCGGAATGGATAAAACGTTGCAATTCCAAATTGAGTCCGCAATTGCGCATTAATTCACTTCGCTCAAAAGCAGAAAGCTGGTGACAGACTAATACAAAAAGCTTACGTTCCCGAAACGTGCTAATATGGCGAGAGATGAATTGTTGTTTATTAACCCATTCCGAGAGTTTAGCTTCAATTATGCGCATGTCAGCACGCCAAATATTGGCAATCCAATCTATGAATACGGTACTGTAATAGCCACGCAAAAAAAAAAAAGCAACAACAAAACAGAAAGAAATTCCCCCAAACGCGAACACCCCTTCCCTATTAGCGCAGACGCTTGCCGAATTCTGATCAATGCATTTGTCTAAATAGAAAACACGTGTGCGGGGCCGCGGGGGTGGGGGCGAGGCGGGGTGGGGAGGGGAGGGGGGCGCCGGTGCGACCACAGCCATTATCATAATTACCGCGCGCGCGCGAAGTCAATATCCTATTAGTCGGAACGCGATGGGCGGACCCCTTGGGTGCATTCACAATGGTAGCGTGTTCGCTGCACAAACATAGATACGCATTACAGGGACACCTGCGATTACCATACGTAGCTCGAGCGGTGGCGGCGGCGGCGGCGGCGGCGGCGGCGGCGGCGGCGGCGGCGCTGGCGCGGGGGCCCGCGCCTGCCTTGCACAGAGGGCGCGCGGGCCGGGGTCGGCGCTGACCGCCGCGTCGCGTCGGCGTAATGGCGTACTCACCTGCGAAAAAAAGGAGAAAACAAGACATTAGTTACCATTCGATTCGCGAGAGACACCGCGGCGGATCCTACTTGCGCATGCGGAATACGCACGAGAGCGGCGCGGCAACTGCGGCAGAGTGGCCTCTGCTGACGAAACGAGGTGCACAAGTGTTGTTAGGTGGAGTGGAACAAATGTACAAGATAATTAGATGTTCTGAGAGCTTGTGTAAATGGAACTATGAGCTTCTGTTCAGCCTAACTAATTATATGCAAGCTGCATTTTGGTTATTGCCGGAACGGAGTCACATACGAGAAATGCCTTTACGAAACTGCTTAAATATTGTCGAGAACACAATAATACTAATAGGAAGGCTTCTGTGTTCCTATTGGTTCACGGGTATTGCCCGTGCACTTTATTGACAAAACATTTTACTACTTTTGTCGTTAGCAGTATCTATCACAACGATTGAACTTAACCACTTCCACTTAAGGGCAGTAAGTTTTGTTTAATGAACTAACTTTAATGATACCCTGTGTTGAAGTAACATGTGGGAAGTGTGACTAAGTTCCCACACAGTTTTAAGTTAATGTAATAATTCAGAGGGAATGTGGAAATCGTGCAATAATGGAATGTTGATATTCGAGTTCAAAGAAATTGTCAATAATGGTTTCACAGTATCATTTAATGTTTTTAAGAAAAGTGTCTTAGTAGTTAAGTAGGTTCCAAAATGTATACATTTGTCGATTTAATCATAATATTTATAAAATTGGTTTCGTTGCATCAATTACCACAGGGCTACAGAACTTGCTTTATTAATAATTCCGAATCCATATTACATCACAGGGAAAAGAGAACAATTAAGGGACCAACAATGAACTAGAAAACACTTAAACATTCATTTGATTGTTACAATTTCAATTAATTAAATTAAGGACACATCTGAAAAACGTAAATAAGGCCTTGCCACATCGATTTGCGAAAATGCTCGTGCAGTACCAGCACGTTTCCATCATGTCTATACACCACCCAGCACCATCTAAAATCGTTAATAAATCACTTTCACATTCTTTTCTGGACGCATTGACATAACGGAAACGAGACCATAAAAATGTCCCTTCTCTAGATGCCTTCATGGGCTTCTTCGCTTTATAATCAATAACGAAGGTGCATAAAAGCTTGATGCAGCTGTTGCATGCACCCGAAGCGAGTGACGCATTGGTCACGATAGAGACGGCCTCCGTGCACTGACGTCAGCGACACGACAGAGCAGTAAAAACCCCTGACCGGGCCCACATCGGCCGGCCGCGACGGCGGGCAGACGACAGCTGGCGCTAGCACACGAACAGGCAAGGTCTCTTGTCCGGTGGGCGAAAGCGTCGATAATGAGTTTGAACTACAATTTCATAATTGCATTGTTCAATATTCTTAAAAGAATTTTAAGGAACATGCTTTTAATGTTTCGCTTTTAAACAACCATGCTCTATTTATTAATTCTAGAATGATAGAATTCTACTAGTGGTATTTAATGTGAAACAATTGTGTGATTCTGATGCTTATGGAAATGCTGAGGTTCGTTATTCTTCTACTGACACATTTGCTCACAAATGTGCGCCATAAGGTTGGAATAATTGATACGAATTCTACAACGCAACAGGAATATTATGCAGTAACGGCAATATATAATAATAATAATAATAATAATAATAATAATAATAATAGTTTCGCCGAAACAAAGACCTTTAAACTTTAATTGTACTCGATGCATCAGACCAGTTGCCTCCGGGCACTTCAACTCAATTTCCAATTCGCACCAAACATTTCTGCCAGAACTCTATCCCTCCGCCAATCTTCACCAATGCTTGCTTATGCATTGCTTGTGGTTTTGAATTCTCCATTCGTCTCATTACTGCCTACAGGTACAGTAAGAAAGTTTTACAATTGCGTATCATCTTAACGTCTTCGGTACTGATTCCTTCGTTCACTGATTCCCCAAATAAGTTTTACCACACGTCTCGATGCCTCCCACATCCTTTTGAATGCTACCCTCGTAGCGTCTATTTCTCACAGCAGAGACGCCACTGCCTTTGTCGTCGTCGTCATCGCACTGCCACTCTCCATCTCCGAATGCAAGTGACTGTGGCGATGAAGGCGAAGGCGTTGGCGGCGAGGAAGATAGATGCAGGTAGCAGCGACAACAGTGGTCACGGTGGTCGTGCAGCGGCGGCGGTGGCTGTAGCAGTGTCTGAAGGGGCGGCGACAGGCGACGCAGGTGTAGCAACGGCAAAAGGGACGTCGGCCGTGCAGTCACGGTCGGCGGTGGTGATGAAGGCGATGGTGGTAATGGTCGTGGTGGTGGCGTGGTGGAGCGGTGGTTGTGGTGCGATGGTGGTGGTGCGGTGGTAGTGATGGGGTTCTGGTGGCGGTGATGCTGGTGGCGGGGTGGTTGTGACGGCGGCGGCGGCGGCGGTGGTGGTAATGGTAGTGGTAGTGGTGGTGGTGGTGGTGATGGTGATGGTTGGGGTTGTAGTTGTGGTGGTAGTGGTTGGGGTTGTAGTTGTGGTGGTAGTGGTTGGGGTTGTAGTTGTGGTGGTAGTGGTTGGGGTTGTAGTTGTGGTGGTAGTGGTTGGGGTTGTAGTTGTGGTGGTAGTGGTTGGGGTTGTTGTGGTTGTGGTGGTGGTTATGGTAGTGGTGGTGGTTGGGGTTGTTCTGGTTATGGTGGTGGTTGGGGTTGTTGTGGTGGCAGTTATGATGGTGGAGGTTATGGTGGTAGTGGTTATGATAGTTGTGGTTATGATAGTGGTGATTATGGTAGAGGTGGTTATGGTAGAGGTGGTTATGGTAGTGGTGGTTATGGTAGTGGTGGTTATGGTAGTGGTGGTTATGGTAGTGGTGGTTATGGTAGTGGTGGTTATGGTAGTGGTGGTTATGGTAGTGGTGGTTATGGTAGTGGTGGTTATGGTAGTGGTGGTTATGGTAGTGGTGGTTATGGTAGTGGTGGTTATGGTAGTGGTGGTTATGGTAGTGGTGGTTATGGTAGTGGTGGTTATGGTAGTGGTGGTTATGGTAGTGGTGGTTATGGTAGTGGTGGTTATGGTAGTGGTGGTTGTGGTAGTGGTGGTTGTGGTAGTGGTGGTTGTGGTAGTGGTGGTTGTGGTAGTGGTGGTTTTGGTAGTGGTAGTTATGGTAGTGGTGGTTATGGTGGTAGAGGTTATGGTGGTAGTGGTTATGGTAGAGGTGGTTATGGTAATGGTGGTTATGGTAGTGGTGGTTATGGTGGTGGTGGCGGCCGGTGCCGGTGGCGGGGGCGGGAGCGGTGGCGGGGGCGGCGGAGATGGTGGTGGTGGTGGTGGTGGTGGTGGTGGCGGAGGGAGTGACGGAGGTGGTGGCGGTGGCGGAGTTGCATTAGGCGATGGAAGCATTGGCGGGGAATGCGTTGGCGGCGACAACGCCCGCGCGCCAGAGAATGACAAATGGACGCGGCGATGCGGACACGCCGGAGACAGCACGACGACCCTCGCCAACAGGACGAAGTGGGAGTGAGATGGGAGCAGGCACTTGGGCTGGAGAAAGCGAGAAATCTTTGGACGAAGAGGCAGAAACCCACTCCGATAGGCGGAGATTCTGAGAGAAGGACAGGAAAACGGAGCACGCGCTGAAAAGGGGGTAGGTGGAAAGAGAATAAAGGGGAGAGGGATGAACATGAATTAAAACTCAAGCAGAAGTGGAAGCACACGAGGATCGAAAAAGTGAAGGGAAAACCAAGAAGGTTGAAAAAGAAGGTCGACGTTTGAATAACAAATATTGTTTATTAAATTAATGAAAAAATTCAATCCACCTGAGGATAGTATTGGTGTTAGTACAAAAAGAATGAGTGTAGTCTCAAAGGACTGAAATTGAGAAACGATATTAAACATTGGAGCACACGTCAAAGAAGAAAAGTCAAGCAATATGTATCGACAAGGCATTTGAAAGAACCAACACCAACATTGAACGGCATTTGCTGAAATGATAGGTTGCAAAGGGAAAACCAGAAAAAAGGAACATTAGTTTGATAAATATGATGGTACTAGGTAATAAAATAATAAGTGAGGATTAGAGCGGTGGAGTGCGAGAAACAACAATGAAATATTACTACTGTCACAAAGAAATGGGAAAGATTTGACAGATTAGGAACCATTGGAATTTTGAATTTCAATAAAGGATAAATACATAAAAGAATTTGTTTTGAAATACAACACAGGGTTTTTTCTAAAATACGTAATAAGAAAGTATGCAATATGATGTTTCCTTGTCGTAAACATTCAATTATACGTTTCAAATTAATATGATCCATCATTGTTGCAACTTTCGCAAAAACGTAAGTTCCCAAATGAAAAGAAATTATGTCAATTTGCAAAATAACGGATTATATTTGTTCATTTTACACATACATTAGAATGGATACCATGTCTCCATTTTAGTTAAATATCATTATGTATCTAATTGTATCTGTGAAAAGCAATTTCTTTGGTTTGGGGGTAAATTATTTAAACTATTACCATCAGGTTGCAGTGTGAAAACTATTGAGTAAGAAGATAAAATTACGAGTACATTGTCACGAGGAAAAGCAAAGAAATCCATAAGCCAGAATAGGTTGTTATTTTTCACATCTATAATTGGATGGCCCTCAATACACACAAATGAGGCGTTACATTATTTAAGTGGATTACAGAAGACTTTAAAAATGACTGCTAACGAGGTTTCATTCAGAGAAGAAAAAATGAATATTGGAAGGAAAATTAAATACTAATGACTATCTCTTCCTTCTCACAGCCGTCCCTAGCTTGGAATTACATTCATTTCATCTTGATAGTATTTTAATTCTTTTAATAACTGATCATTTCGAAATATCAGAAGTAAGATGTACCTCACGAACTTCTCAATATCGCCTGGCGAACCTTATTTATCGATATTAGAATAAACAAACATAAATTGCGGCTGCAGTTGTCCTCA
>JAHLJT010004271.1:0-15004 GCA_031308135.1 Acheta domesticus
TTTGGCGCGCACGCACGTTTGGCGCGCGCGTGTGGTTAGCGCGCGCGTGGGTTTGCCGCGAGCGCGTGTGTGGCACGCGTTTGTGGCGCGCGCGCGTGTTTGTGGCGCGTGTGTGGGGCACGCGGCAGTATTTCCATTGAAAATACCGGTATAACCTTTATGGACGTCCATACCGGTATAGACGTCCTATAAAGGTATTTTACCGGTATAAAGAATAAAGGTATTTTATACCGGTATGAAAAAATACCGGTATTTTACCGGTATTCAATACCTTTTCGGTCCCTGCTCATAAGTAATAACGCTGGTGATGTTAGGTTAACGTCAACGCAACGGCATGTCTAGAAAATCCATCCATCCATCCTCTTCCATAAGGTTTGTTTAAATTCTTCTTTTAAGTGGTTTAGAATAATTTATAGTATTTGACTGATAATCTATAGTCGACTCCAATTATAGTGAACTTTTAAGATCTAACATTTTTGGTCCACAACATCTGAGGTTCACTGAATCTAATCATTTGAAAATAAACGAGTTTCTTGTCGATGACTGATTTTGTTATAACAGAGGTTCAGTAAAATACCCAACACAACGATTCGAGATTTCATTACATTCATTTTACCTTAAAATGATATTTTTTCACTTTCCCGTATACGTACGTATACACGGAATGATATACGTAGTATAGGGAAAGTAATGTAATGCTGCGCGAAAAAATGGCAAATTTTCGGCGGAAAAAAATTGTCTGGCCGTGAAAACGAAAAAGTGGATAAAACCAGTTGATAAATTAAGAAAAAAATCCTCTAACACGCGATGTAGCCAGAAACCCTGTTTTCTAGGTCCTTGATACCGAAAAACCTATTGAAAGGAAAACGTTCGTCTGTCCTTCTGTGAACACTGCTAGCGCCTAGAGCATACGTACGATTTCTTCCAAAATATATATTCCCGGTCGACCTGCTTCTAGTCAAAGCTTTGAGATTTTGAAAAAGATTCTTCAAAATTTGGGGGTACTTTACATGAAGCCCCCCAGGGATTTTCAAAATTTTCTCAAAAGCGGCTCCTAATTTTCCTTTAAATTTCTTGTATGAATAGAGTAAAATAAACTTATGAACATGGCATAGGTCCGATTTTCACGAATAACTCTGATTTTTCGAAAATTGTGAAAGTTTGGTTTTTTTCAGCGTCTTTCTCAAACTACAAAATTGAAGATAGAGATTTTTCCTTCAAATAAAATGTGCTCTCCGAAGTGAGTTCTGTGTTTATGGTCATGTACATTGTTCTGAAAATTTTAGTAGTTTACGCGCAATATTGCGTGCAAAATGTGCAATTTAAAAAAAATTACAAAAACTAGATTTTCTCAAAAACGGCTCCAATTTTTTTCTTTAAACTTTTGGTAGGGATAGTGGTAAATATACTCTATCAGATGAGATAAAAGCCATATTGCCCTATAGGTTGGTTTTCCAAAAATTACAAAAATGTAAATTTTTTCACATGTTTCTCACGTAAACAATATTTACATTAACGGCGATTTTTTCACATTATTATATTTAAGAGTACATGTGCTTTAAATAATGTCAAGTAAAGTTTCTTGAAAACACAACCGTTTTCTGTGAAAAGTAGCTCAAAATTTCGATGTGATTTCTCTAGTTTTCAACTCGCAGTCCGTGTCCTATAATTCTTTAAGTTTGACAGAATTGCAGATGCATAAACAGGCTTCCTCGAACAATTTATTCGGTGGTACGTTCCCTCAGACACGTTCATTTCCCTAAATGCTATAAAAACAACTCATGCCAACAATCTGTTATTGGAATATGCGATCCTAAGGTGAAGTGTTTTTCTTTTTCGGATTGTAGTATTTCCTGTCCAGTAAAGACTATGTAAAGGGTTTACTACAACCGAACCACCTACTGTTCATTTGATTGTATGTGAAGTGGGAAGTGGATAACAGTGACTTTGGTTCATTATAACCGAAAGTTCACTATATCTGAATTGGAATTCATTCTTTCCAGAGTCAACTGTATATAAGTTCAGGAAAGTGTAATTCATAGCGTTTGTGCCTAGAACAACATCCTAAATACAATCAATTTGCGGCCACTTATGTCACAAACTGACAATGAGAAGCACCTACAAAACAGTGAAGCTTTTCAGGCTTATTACCCATAAAAACGTATGAAATATGTAGATAGTTGGAACGTACTGGCATTGTCACGTAAACTAGCATGACAGGGCGCAGATGCCATCGAAGATTGAAGCGTTTAGACTAGTTCTTTGGTACAAGTATTAATATTTTCATTGAGAAGAACAGAAAGCTTTGACTCAGTGTTCCGTAATATTTTGGTTATCACAGTAGGCTTGACCTCGGACCGTATGCAACATATTTCTTCCTTATTTTACGAGAACACATTGCTATCATTCTAAAAAAAACGAATGCAGGCCGGAACCCACATGAAGGACAAATGTATTGCTGGTCGATTTCTTTTCTTACAAGATTTTTGTGAGAACCTTTAGAAATATTACTCCCCTCATGTTACTGCGATGCAAAGTAAATTATGAGAAGTTGTAATTAGAATTGCGGCAGAAGGCAAATCCATCAGGAAAATTTCACTCTCGAAATATGAACTATTGTATCAGACCTCGAAATTCGCTAAGTCGAAATTTTCTGTTACTCGTTCCTCCACCTTTTTGAGGGAGAAAATTATTATCTGATTGGAAAATTTTCTGCCGTTTTACACGATTTAATGCGGGAAGAGAATTGCTCAAATAACGTTGACCCAAGAAATCAAGATTTCTAGTTTGCATACTAATGAATATTTGGATACCGTTTTTGAGAAAACTGTGTGTAAAAATTACAATAAAACGTTTTATTTAGATATTTGTCTTTTAACTCAATATTCGTCAGTTAAAACAGTGTAGAGTGCAATTCTATGAGTAATGACTTTTTCCTAAAAGTGATGAAAAATGTCCACGAAATAATAACATCTCTATGTTCACACAGTTAAAAAGTTCAAATAAAAATACGATTTTCTCATTCAATTACAAACAAAATCTGATACAAAACAGAAAAAGGTAAGTTACTTCACTAAAAAAATTGATTTTCATTCCAAAAAGCGTTGTCTCACTTACGTCATCAATTGATCATGATCGGTCCAGTGATTAACTGCGTAATGTTGCTGTAAATTAAACATTTAAAAGTGATTCAATATCTTATTTACACGGCATTTCTCATGACTAGCACAGTTCATGGCAAAATTCAGATTTTCCCGAGTAGAATTCAAAAGAGATGGCGGTGAAGGTTTGTTTTTGCTACTACTCTCTCGTGCGGCATCTCACATTGTTCTGGGCACTGTGCCTGTCGATAGGCACGCAACGCCTTCTCTCGGGTTATCTCCAACTGCTCCCGATAAACTGTACTGGTCCTGACTCAGGTTTAGGTCAAAAATAAAAACCAGTCAAAAATTAGTAAAAATATAAGCATATTGATAATTTCAATTCATAAATATTTTTGAAGTAGCAATTTTTAAAATTATAAGCTTGAAGTAAAAAAAATGTGCGAGTATATTCATCAAGAGAAAACAGCTTTGACATGATGAGATCTATAAATGGGAGTTATTTAGAATAAATTGAGTAAATTACAAAACAATTGTTGTTGGGGCGCTGGGCTGGCCCTGGATAACCGAGGTCGCTGAGGCTGAAGGGACTTAGCTGCTCGTGCCTGAAGGGCACGTCGGGAAGGGAATCCCGGCCGGGGCATGGATATTTGTGTGTCCATATACCGTTACCATTACCCCCATTAGAGAGTCTTTGCTACCTCGAATGTGAAGCACTATTGATCTTCTGCTCATGCGCAGTTCAAGTTCGCATCACTTTTATGCATCTACGCATGTGCAGATCGATAGTGCTTGACGTTCGAGGTGGCATAAACTGTAATGTGACTTACAGTGGTCGCTATATACTTTAGTAGTTGAAAGCGACCTTAAATAAGTGAAAAAAATTGTTGGGAGGCACGGCACTCGTGCTCCCTCCGTGTACCCCTCCCCTTTCCCCAGTGCCCCCTCGTGCGCCCGCCCGAGTAGGGACGTTCCGATTCTACCGATTCGATTCCGGAATCGATTCTTTTCTTTCGATTCTTGTGGACTATGATATTCGATTCCTTCTCTCCCGATTCTTGATGGAATCGATACCAAAAGTTCGGAATCGAAACAAATGAATACCTTCGATATATTTTTAAAATATGCATATTCCTGCACTTTTGTTTGTATTTTTCAGGAATTTGTCATTTGCTTGTATTATTAATGTATTAATTTATTATTAATTCTAAAGGTGTCAATGTTGTGTTTGAAGTCTACTTCCCACATGCCTCCAATATCCACTTCGTTCAAAACAAATCTCTTGGTTCAAATTACATTTTTAGTATCTCAATTAAAAAAGCTCTCTTCTCGTCTAGTTGCGTTGTGTGAAGTTGTGTTTCTTTCAATCCGTTACAATTTCGATGATTAGTTCATATTATTGTTGATGTCATAATCTATTATATTTTTAGTTTATGCTCTATTAATATATTGTTTCATTGATACATCCTATTTCTTTATTTTAATTGCATTATTGCATCTGTAATGTTTTTTCGGCCACGTTGTTAATTATTATTGTTAATAAAATTTAATCATTAACACCCGGTTGTGTTTTATAGTAGTTGCTCGATTTCGGAACCGATATCTACGTCGAATGGTGTTGTATATGATTCGGTTCTGAGGGATTCGATTCTTTTCTTTCGATTCGATTCTAGAATCGACTACACCTTTTCGATTCAGGTTTCTTTATAGGAATAGAACGTCTCTATGCCCGTGTATCCGCCACTGATCCCAGGGTCACCAACTTTTTTCTAGATGAAGTAGGGAGTAGGGTCCAACCTCCCGAAAGGGGGGTGGGTCCGGGACAAATTTTCGAAAACTAAGGGCAAAATAATGTAATTTTAGGCATTTTCTTTGCCTCAAACTTGGAATACAAAAAAACAATTAAAATTATAATAAAAATCAATTTTATGAACAAAAAGTAACTTTTTTAAATGAAAAGTCTAAATTATTGGGAGAATATCCATCCCGACTAGGTTACTGCCGGGACGCGGGACAAATTCAAAAAAATCGGGACTTCCGATAAAATCGGGACTGTCCCGACAAAATCGGGACGGTTGGCAACTGATCACTACCTTCTCCACGGTTAATTCCCTGTTAGTACACAATGGCATATGCGTCGCCCGTGTTCGGCCACCGCGCGGCGCGCTGGTTTGAGAATGGCGTCCCCGTGGGAGGGGGGGAAAGGCGGCGCCGCCGGCGGGGAAACGTCCCCTGGTGATAGCGCCACCGCCTGATAAAGCGCGCCCGCTTCCGGCGACGCACTTCCGGCGCGCCGCCAGGCCCTCGCGTGCCCAGCGGTGGAGCCACTGAAGCTGCTTTTTTTTTATTTCTATTTTTTTTTTTTTTGTTGAAATGCAGTATCGCAGAGAACGCAACACATTTTCGAGAAGCAGGATTACAACAGTTTGGAAATGTGAAAGAGTATCGAGTGGATAGGGTTTGTAGTTGTCTCAATGAAAAGTTCGTCTATCGAGAGATCGTAAGTTCAAGCCACAACGGTTGAGGATTTTCGATATCATCAAAGTTTGTTTCTTCTCTTGCTTTCCCGTCCTTAAGCTACTGGTCGCGGCAACCTGGCACAGATGCTCGCCGTCTGGTTGTGCCGAGGGCGTTAAAGTCTAAGTGCTTTCTTTAATAAATCGCTCATGAAGGTTTTCTAAGGAACAGCGCTAGCTAATAGCGGCACAATGGCTTTTCGGGTTTGCAAGATTCTGTCTAGACTGCATGCCACAAACGAATGGCAGTTCCCTTCTTAGGAATTCCCTTTCCCTCTCTCCTTCTCGCTCTCTCTCACACGCACACAGAGTCACTCACACACACATAAACACACACACTTACTTATCCACTCACTCGCACTTATTCGCTCACTAATTCAACCACTAACTCACTCACTCACATACATACATACACTCTCTCTCTCTCATACACTTACATGCATACATACATACGTACATACACACACACACACACACACCTTCCCTCCAAGCCAATGAAACGCTCTGTATATACTAGTACTCTGTATATCACTTTGTGTGGCGCCCAATCGAACAGGCGAATCTCTTCAGTTTGCGAATTTCAGGACGATGTCCGAACTTCGCTGTAGCCAGGGTTGGGCAAAATACTTGAAAAATGTATTTCAGATACAAAATACAAAATACTTCGCCGAAAGTATTTTAGATACCAAATACAAAATACTTTCATAGAAGTATTTTAGATACAAAATACAAAATAGTATTTTAAAATACTTTTGAAAAATACAAAATACAACCAACGGTGTTTTACACATAATATCTTCTATCATATTTTTTTTCTCTTTTAAACAATCATTCACGTTCAATAAAAGATCACATCACATTTAAAATTTTATTTTTAACAATATATAACTTTCTTTATACAAAAATGTTGCAAATGAAATTTTCAACCCATTTCAGGTATGGGGTCATCCATAAATTACGTAACACCAAAGGGAGAGGGAGGGGGTCTGAGGCAGCGTTACGCTGCTTTTTATAGAGATAGGGAAGTGCGTTACAAGGGCGAGGGGATATTGAAAATTCTCTAAATTTGCATTACGTAATTTATGGACGGCCCCTATCATTTATGATGTATGTTCATATTATAAGTCTGAAAGGCATCTTTTCCATGCTAAGAGCCGAAGGAATACTTGGAGTTTAAAGATCTCACCATGAGTTCTTGGGAGGTGATAGTTTGGCACAAATATTGCAGGTTATAGACAATTAACCAAGATGCCTTTCAGACTTAATGTATGAACATACATCACAAATGATATGTATATCTGATGAATACCGCGAATTTTTAGGTTTTAAAATATGCATTTTAGGTGCCTAAAATAGGTTCTTTTCAGCATCTGTTAGGCTTTTTAAATGGTAGAATATGCACTAATAAAACCCGAAACTTACAGCAAAACTCACTTTTTGACCATTCATTATATTTCTCAAAGATAAGAGCATAAATCAATATTACGTAGAATCAGTATTGAACATTTTGCGATAACACTATTTATGAACAAGTTTGTTTATAGTTAGAATTATTCCTACCGTATTTTGCCTTACAATAAATTACTATACATTCTACAAGTTCTCAAGAGAAAATGAATGTTTCTTATCGGTCAAGATCGCTTTATCTTAGAAATGGAGGCAGCTTCTCCACGAATTCAGGAAGTAGTGGCGT
The DNA here is from genome assembly GCA_031308135.1 of Acheta domesticus. Classification (NCBI taxonomy): domain Eukaryota; kingdom Metazoa; phylum Arthropoda; class Insecta; order Orthoptera; family Gryllidae; genus Acheta; species Acheta domesticus. The sequence continues at coordinate 7,311 of JAHLJT010004271.1, forward strand.
GGAGACTTATCGCTAGATCCTTGTCCGGTGTATTCATTTCTCGCTCTATTACAGGTGACAAATGAGACAAGGGGATAAAAAGGTACAAGAGAACGAATGCAATTTAGGTTGTAAAAAGTAACTTACAATTAATATCATTAAAGACCGGATTCCCGTGGCAATTGCATATTTTGTTTGCTAACTTAAAATTGGATGAAACCTTGACAGAAATTCGAATCATGAAACGGGCAATATTTTAATATCAGTTTTATTTTGCACGAAATTGCATGTTTTGGGGGTTACTTCACGATATGGCACGTTTTAGGTAATGCTGCCAGAAAAATTGCAAATGTTGGGATTTTACTGGACGAATTTGCATGATTCATAATTTATTGCTTAAGATATAATTTTTATATTATCAACAATGTATCTTTTTAAAATGTTTTTTTAAGAAAAAGTTTTAATGTCATTACCCAGTATTGCATTCGGGTAGTCTGTAAAACCGTGTAATATGTATTAAGTCCGCATTTTGTTGGCCCTGTAAACTGAGCGTCTATACATTTCATGATGCCTATTGTGTATTAAAATTTCCCACAGAGAGTTACTGCTGCACAAATATGCGATGTTACCACGAACTAGGGTCCGCGGCCTTAGTGTCGGCCGCTCATGCCAACGCTATGTTCGGGGTCTATCTTCCCAATCAGGTCATATATCCGTTATATCAGTCTTCGCTGAACTTACGAAACACGAGACTGCATGCGCGAGTCACATTTGACCTTATGTTCCGGCGCGAAGCTTGGTGTAAGCGCAACTGCGTTTCAAATTCATCGAAATTCTCGGAAGAGATTATGACCTGGGAAATCAAGGGAGAATAACGCAGTTTTTGACCGCTTTTAGCTGCGTGCACACGTACGCTAGAGTGAGGCTCGGCACAACAGACAAATGCAAATGTACAAAGAAACTTTCCTGTCTGAAACATACATTGATAGAGATAATAATACTTTCTCAGAAATAATTTGGAAATATACATAATTGTGCCGGGCGGCTTAGCTCATTGGTCAGGTGTGCTCGTTTTCCATGACACGACCCCGGGTTCAATCGTGGCCGGGTAAGTTTATAGTGTGCTTTTCCCTGCAATGTCCAAGTATAGTTGCTGTGTGACGATGAGAAAACTCACTTCTCAGGTTGAGAAGGCCAGAATACAGTGGTAGGATGTCTTTATGCTAACCACACGTACCCCTTACGCCCATGGCCGCGAGGCCGAACGCTGCTGGAAGGCCATGGCCCGTGCGTGGGCTGTCGCGCCAAGTACAAATAATTGTTAACTTCGAATGAAAACAATTAAGAACATTCCTTAACTTAATAATTTTTTATTTCTGAACGTTTATTTGTATTTTTCATTTTTTGTATTTACTTCTTTGTTTTTGTGTGCTAAATTAATTCGTGCGCATAATATTTTAAAATGTCAAATATGAATTTGATTAAACAATATGTCAACCTTATTATAAAAAACACAAAATCATATTTCAATCGCCCTAATTCACATCCCAGATATAAATAAGTTGATAAATGGATTAACTGGATTTTTAGGCTACATATCACTGTTTTGCAAAATTTTGATATTTTTATTGCATTTTTTTGCACGTTTTTGTGTTTTTTATTGCAAGTTTTAGGGAGTTTTCACTGCACGGAAATCCGATCTTTAAACATTATCCTTGTCTGTTCTGCCGACACGAAGAAAAAAGGTAAAAAGAAGCCATAGACAAAAGAAATTAGGCAAATTAGTCTCATTGTAGGTTTTTAAATGCTTTATTTAATTTTTAAATGAATTTTACATGTAAATAGCACAAGTAGGCATTAATGTTGAAATAGGCTCTTTTAGGGGCGCTACAAATTGACGGGTTTTAGTTTAAAAAAAACTTAAAATGTATATATAAAGCTTCATTTAGTACAAGGTACCCAGTAAGAGCTCTGCAATCAGGCGAAAACAACCGCTCGAGACTCTCGGGCTCCGCGCCGACGCTCGGCGAGGATGGGGGGGCCTGGCTTGGGGTGGAAGAGATAGCTGTTTAACGAACATTTCGACCGGCCGCCTTGCGGCTCCCGCCGAGACGCGGGAATCGCCGAGCGCCCGGCGCTCGAGCGCTCGAGCGTCTCGAGCGCTCGAGCGCTCGGGCCGCTCGGCCAAGCGCCGGACTGCACAGTAGCTTCGCCCCTCAATGCATGTACGGATATAAAGTCGCGCATGTAGTGATCGCAACATTTTCAATTCATTGTAATCGAAAGAAAATACAAATTCAATTAAACGATTAATTTTGTTGAAAAGTAACAATTTATCGATTGATTGGAAATAATTTTATAAGAGACAAACAATACATTTTTTGAAAGAATTAAGGCAAACAAAGACTCTGAAAATAAATTTTTATTGTTTTTCTATATTTATAGTGCTTTGAGGGAAGATAATTCGTTGCGTACCATTGTATGGTCATTGAAGGTTTCTTACAAACACGAATATAAGCATATTTATTAAATACAATGAATAGTTGGTCATAATTTCACGAGTATGTAAGAAAAAAGCATATGCTAAACAAAAATGAGGTGAGTACTATTTTCCTTGCATCAAAACGTCTTGTCATTGGGCGTAGTAATTTATTGTGAAAATAGTTTATGTAGCCGACATGGGCCTTTGTATTTGTCGACTCAGTCGGCGGCCAAACAACAGCGTCACGGCACATCAGCCTATTCAACTCAGTAATTCAAAAATACATTATTTACTATTATATACACACGTTTAGCATTATTTTAAATTCGTCAAAAGTAGGTATACATGAAATGATGCATATAAAGTTTTATATGTACGAGTACAATGTTTTTCAATTATTCCATTATTTTTCGTTTCAATACAAGATAAGCGATTAATTGTAATTAAAAAAATCGTAAAAGCTGAATTTGTGAATCATTGACTTCTGTGGAGTAGTATTGAAGCTCCACGAGACCCCCTTCCTTGGGTGACATTACTGCGAACAGCGTGGCAGGAAGCGATAGCAAAGGTTGTGCGAGGTGACTCGGTGGCTCCCACGCAAGCGCGCCAATCGCCTTTGCGACGAAATTTCCAGGAAAGGACAGGAAGCAGTTGAAACAGAAGGGTCGAGAGATCTGTGTACAAAGCTTTCCTCGAAAGATATTGAGAAGCTCGCAAGATTATAAATAAAACTAAAAGTACAATGAGCTCAAATAATGCTGAGGTGAACTGAGGCACCCCGCACGCCTACTGCCGGGTTAAGAAACCAAGACCTGCGTTTCAGATGCCTGAAATTACAACACCAACAACAAAAATATTTGGAAAAAGACGGCAAAAATACAAAATTGGAAGAGAAAGGTACTAATATATTTCATAGCACTTGCATCTAAATTTAGGCAGAGCATTTGTATTTGCTCCATATTGCACCATATAAAATGAAGGAAAATTAATAATTTATGTTCATTAGAATAAAATAGGCAATTTCCGAAGCATCCGATACCTAGTCATTACAAAGAACGGAATTTATCTCTAAAACTTTTGAGTGCCTTTTCTTTGAAGTCACAGCAGAACTGCAGATAGATCCACTTGAGGTTCTCCCGTGCGGATTTTTAAAGCTTTTTATTCTTTTTTTATACAATTTATTAAAATTATTTATTACAATTAAAATTAAAATTATTTATTACAATTTATTAAAATTATTTTATTAACAATTTATTATTTGAAAATTAATATTAAAATTCCTCCTCTATATTTTAAATTTTGAAAAAAAAAACGAAATTATTGGTCATTTATTTAAAAAAACCATTCAATACTCCTTCCTTTGCCTGAAACGTGCCATTAGTTATTTACTCCGACGTTTCGCCGATTGTTACGTGGCACAGTTGGCCTGAACGGGGTCCGCCGGTTGTCGAGTCTCGTCGGTTGGAGGCCGAGTCTCGGCCGGGCGCCGGCTCCCGGGAGTCCGCAACCGGCTGCGAAGGACAGTCGAGCGCGTGGTCTCGAGAGAAGAGAGGCGAGCGAGCGCTGGTCGGTCAAAATCGCGGAGAATGCAGACCTCTAGTACCCAGGAAAAAAAAATAGATTTTTACCTAAATATACCATAACGAAATATCAGCTCTTAAAACAACGCAAGCACAAGTTTTTATCACTGCGCACAACCACAGGGCCACAAGGCGCACACATGGGCAGTACTCGTTCTGGCACGCGGGAGCCTGCTCTCCGAGAAATTGAATCGGAGCTCGCGATTACAGCCACGGTGTAAGAAATATATCTTACACCGTGATTACAGCGCTCCTCCGGTTATCTCCGGTTGAACCGACAGGAGATAAAACCTGTCGGAAAAAACGTAATTGGAGCAACCGGAGGTCCGGTCGCACTCGTCCACATGGCGGGACCCTCTCCACTTACTGGCCCAATCAATGTTTGTGACGGATTAAGAAAAAGTATTTTTGTATTTTGAAAATACAAAATACTATCAGAAAGTATTTTCGATACAAATACAAAATACATGTTTAAATATGTATTTTCGATACAAAATACAAATTACAAAAGTATCGAAAATACGTATTTTAAATACAAGTATTTTCGATACTGCCCAACTCTGGCTGTAGCGCCATTGGAAAGTACGCAGAATGAGAAATGTTGCCCACTATTTTTCAAGACGCGAGGCATATGTGCAAAGTTCTCATGCAATTGAAATACGTTCACGTTTACCGCGTCGAACTGTTAAAACATTGCAGTACAGAATCAGTTTTATGTCATAAGCAATGAATTCAACATTGAATGACAACACAGTATGTTGTCACATGTTAGACCTATTGTCAGACCTACTATATACTAAAACAGTTTTTAAATCAGACTTGTAAGAGAACCTTCGATCAACAAAATGACAGTTTCACTTGGATTTTTGCGTACACTTATAAGAAACTAAACTTTTCAAATAGACTCTAGTAAAATTTGCTTCAAGTGAGACAAAACCTGACTTTACAAGGTGGGATAATGTGAAAGTCTATCTATTGAGCAGGTCGATGCAAAGAGATGTCGTGAAGAGGCGATATTCAAAACGGCCAAGTTTTTAGCATTAGGGACCGCCGAAGAAAATGCTTTTCGTTGGTTGGACGAATTTTCTACCCGATAACAATTCACCCTCTCTAATGTCTCATAATGATTTGGATTGTAAAAGTCAGTTTTTTCAATCATTAGTATTGCATTAGTTTGGCTTAAAGGCAGGCTTTCTCATAATTCAGCCTTCTCATCGATAGGCGTTCCGAATCTTTTGGGTCCTAATACATTCCTTAGATTCCTAATGCGTAGTAACGCTTATGGTGCCTGTCAAATCGTGCCTCCTACATTCTATTTAATATTTTCCTAACAGTTCACCTTCCATGGCATCCTGAGTAGGAATAAGAATCGCAACACAACAATCTGGCCAGTTTACTTCTCAATGACTGTTTTATGGTCCTCCTTCACGATCAGGTGCGTAGCGGAAAATGTGATATCAATCCTAATCAATTGAGCATCTAGCCTTGAATAATATTTGACAGGAAGTGCTGAGTAGGTAGGTCATCAATGTCAGTGTTCTCTAAAACATCGTTATTTTGATAAAATCATCGACACATTTAACATTGATGTATATACGCTCATGTTTTTTAACGTTGATGTTTTGCGTCCAGTGGATATTTTTTTAAAATAACGTTCCACAATAACAAAAATATTTAATAATTTTCAGGTTATCCATAAATTAAATATTATTGAGACCGAAGTGATCAAGGGTGAATAATATATTTATCAAGTCTTCGTTGATAAATATGCTCTGTTATTTTTGTATATTTAATGAGATAATAATTATAAGTTTTGTTAACTTTTTCTGATCAATATTTGGCTTTGCAGTGTCTGAATTATAAGTTAAAAAACCCGACCACCGTCAAATAACCCCCCTCTCCCTCGAACATTAATGTTAGATATTACCAAATCGTATTCAAAACGTCAGAAAATTTTGTGACATACATTATTAAAATTCATGATTTTATTTTGAATATCGACGGGGGAAACACCGATCTTTTGCGATGGTTGGCGATCCCGCACCCCTACATGATATTACAATTATGAGTGGTGGTCATCCGAGGCGAAAAAAGCAAAATGAGCACAGAGAGAAAGAGAGAGGAGAGGACGAGGAGAGGAGAGAGAGAGGAGGGAGAGAAGAGAGAGAGGAGAGAGAGAGAGAGAGAGATAGGCTTCATTATCGAAAAGATGCGCAGCCCGCGGAGGAGGGGTGAGGTCCTTATCATTTAGGTCGAGGCCCACGAGGCGCGAGCCGACGCCTCGCACCGAATCGGAAGCATCCGGATGCGTAAACATGTCACAGCGGCTTCTGGGCGCGGGTGGGCCCGCTTGCAAACAAGTACTCACTCTCCTACCTAGTCATTCTCCGGATCGCACAACCCTTTCCCCGTTCGCTCGGTCCCGCTCGGCATGCCCTACCTATCACACCTTCTCTACACTCGTTTTCCCATCGAACTCCACTCTATTTCCTCTACTCCATTCTACCCCATCCCACTCTACATTCCATCCTCACCGCATTCCATCTCATCCTATCCCACATGATCCCATTACACCACACCACACCACACCCCATCCCATTCCATCCCACGTCACCCACCGCATCCCATCCCGTTCCATCCTATCCTATCCCATTCCATCCTACCCATCCATTTCCACTCCATCCCATTCCACCCCAATCCATCCCATCCATCCCACTCCACCCCACCTTCCCCACTCGATCACACCCCATCTCATTCCACCCTATCCCATCTCATCATGCCCCACTCCATCCCACCCCGCCACATCTCACCCCGCTTTACGCCACCTTGCCCCACATCGCCTGTCCCCATCACGCTAAGCCCTACCGCCCAATGCGTGAACACCGGGCCAACGCTACTTCCCTGAAATTGCAGACAATCCGTCTTACAGGTTTCCACTAATATCGATGTTTCGTGCTCGATATTTAACGTTTTCGATGTTTTCTTCGTGCATAAAAGTATCCAATTACTACAATTTTGTAAAAATTAAAAAATGAAATAATAACTAATGATACCACTGTTTGTGTGTTCGAACCACACGAACCCAGTTTGTAGTACCTCTATCGAACACACAATCCCACACCCAAGATGATACTGATACCCTGGTATTCCTTTCGTCTTTCCTCGTATTCAGCTCATAAGAGGGGTTTTATTGTTTTGTTTTCAGCCATATTTTAATTCCAAATTAATATGCACGACCGCTGGTAAATTAAATTTTGTTGCGTACGAATTTAATATTAGAGGTTACTAAACGAGCCTTAAAACATCGATGGAGTTTGGTCGATGTATTATTATTAACATCGATGCTTTAATTTTGAATATCGATGTTTGGAACATCGACGTTTTGTTGCCGATGTCGCATCACTAGTCTCCACTGCTCGCCTCTCGATCGTTTTTACTTTCTCAGAGACGAAGCAAATGTACTGATTGATTGTTAGTGATTCCGGGTGCGTCAACTACTGGGGGTCGTTAGTTCCGTTAAGTGTAGTGCATGCTTTTTCATCGGGAGGTGGCGGTGATCTTTCCCCTCTGGATGGCGAGATCCGGTGCCGATCTATCGTCGACTAGCGGGGGTTTCCCCAACCAGGTATCTCCCATCAGCGATGGACCATCCC